>VRLP01000250.1:0-277482 GCA_009660295.1 Lophius piscatorius
TTATCATTATCATCATTGTTATTATTAGTATTATTATTTATTTATTATTATTATTACTAATATCATCAGTATTATTATTATTTTATTTATTTTTACTTATTATTATCATTATTTAAGTAGATGAATACTTTGATACCGTTCATGCTCTAACATCATCGTTCAGAGTGGGTGAAGAAAAGAATCCTTCACTTTTGCACACGGGGACTTTTTATGGCATATTGTGCATATAAATGTACTGAGAGCTGAACCTTTTGTCAGGTTGACACTGAGGTGATGATGATGAAGACTGAGGTGTCAACTGGCTGCTGATTGGTCAGACAGTGCACGTGTTGACAGCGCATGTGTGTGGGTGTGGGGGGAGGGGTGGAGTGAAGTCACCTAACCTATGGCAAACTCACGGGTGCACAATTTAAAGGCACTTCCTGTCCAAATTGCACACTGTCACCCATACACACACACATACACCCCCACACGCACACACGCTTACACACACACGCACACACATACACAAACACACACACACTTACACACACATGCACACAAATACACAAATACACAAACACACACGCTTACACACACACACGCACACACACGCACGCTTACACGCTTACACACACACACACACACACACAGACACGCGTTCAGCTGATGAGTTTGGTGAAGGGCTTCCCCTCAGCAGAGGTGGCACAAACCTTTTAGCAGCTACTTATGACTCTCCATCTCCCATATAACACATTCACACTCAGACCAACTCGTCCCTCCCTTTACATTCAAAGATTCATTTCTTTTCATCAAGTCTGTCTCCATTCCTTTCTCATCTCCACCTTTCTACTCTGCTGGACGCTCTTGTTTGTGTCAAATCCAATCCCTCCTTCCCTCGTGGCTTCTCTCCCCCTCTCGGCTCCTGCTTTCATCTTTGTCTTCTTGCATTATCCTCCCTCCTGCCTCTTTTTCTCCACCTCTTGTTATATCTCTGTCACCACCGACTATCTCCTCTATCTGCCTCCTCTTCTCAATATCCGTCTGCCCCGCTCTTTCTCTCGCCCCTATTCTCTTCTCTCTTTTCAGCGCTCTTCCGTGATTGCTCTCTTCTTCTTCTCGTCTCCGCGGTGACCTCTCACCCTCTGCCTTTCTCTTCTCTTTTCGTAGGCCTTTTCTCCTTCTCTCTGGGTGTCAGGGCTTTATGGAGGCTCTCAGCCCCCAGTTGGACCCAGAGAAAGACCTGAAAAACGGACTGTGTGACCGGGGAGAGAAAGGAGAGGAAGGCATGGATACAAATGAAGGAAAAAAGGAGGGAAGGAGACAAAGAGGTTCGAAAGTGATCTAGGACCGACCAAAGTGGGTGCACAGGTTTTTGATGGCTTAGGCTTGTTGAAATAACACGTTAATTTCATTTTATTTAAATAATTATAGAAAAAATAACTCCACAGAGAAATAAGAATGCTGGTTTATCATGCTCGGTGATGACCTTTGACCTCCAGCATCTCTGAGCACTTAGGTAGATTTGGTTACTCTGGTAAAAACATCATCAGTAGGTGGTGTTAACGCATCTTAACGCTGGTTACAACCTACTATAAAATGGAGAAAAGAAGAAGTTGGGCCCAGTTAACGTAAATGTTCGGTATCCAGATGGAAGCGTTGATAGAAGAACTGTTCTCTGTAGATTCTGGAGCAAGAAATTTCTACCAATAGAGAACTTCAAGCCTGAATGCAAAGAACTTATCTGCAAGCTTTGGGGTCAGAGCTGACGTAGCACCTGATGCTAATGCTAATGTCAGCAAACAACTTCATGAAGTCACACCTGAACAGGCGTTCAGACACAAACCAGATGGTAATCTACCTGCGACAGATAACGTAAAAGAACGTACGTAAAAGTAGACACTCCACATCACCTGCTTCATCCTGAAAACCCAGATCCATGTCATCGTGAGTAAAATCACCAGAGGTCTTCCTCCTCTTCACCGACTTGATTCATTGTTACATTAAAAGTGAAGCCAGTTCAATTGGAAGGGGCGGTCTTATTCGGAATTGGGTGTTTGCACGTAAGATTTTCTTTCTGATTAGGCTTTTACACACCTACTGATGTACAGACAACTTCATGGTTGCTAAAGTAACCAGATCTTTGCTGCTGTAATTTACATCCCTTCACAGGAGACAGCCCTGACATGGTGACAAATTGCATGAAGTCATGGATAGAAGCAGTCGACTAGAGAATCTGAGATCACTTAAAAAGGAACTTATATTAGACAATGCTGTGAGGAGAAAAAAGAAAAAGTGAAAGTAAAGTAGAAGCTGGAGGGGCCGTCACCTTTTTTTTTTTTTACCTCTGCTGTCAGCTCGGCTTCTTTCACTCCAAAAAAGTCGAATTCCATCCAGTCAGAGTTGTATTAGAAATTATGGACCTTACTTCCAAGCTACATGAATCAAACAGTCTGTTTCCCCTCCTGTCTGCCTCCCTCCCATCCCCCAAATCTCTCTCTTCTGCCCATTTCTCTCTATGTATGGGCTCATTGGGTTCTGATTGGAGTGTGTATGTGTGTGTGTGTGTGTATGTGTGTGCCTGTAATGTCTCTAATGGCGATGGGGGTGGTTTCTAGAGCGTGTACATGTGTGTGCGTGTGTGTGTGTGTGTGTGTGTGTGTGTGTGTGTGTGTGTGTGTGTGTGTGTGTGTTGGGACGTGATTTTGCACCCAGCAGCCTTATGGTCTCATCAACCACCATATCGGCCAAATGGCTCGTTTGAGTCGAAGACTTTGTTCGTGGTGTGATTGTGTCTATGTGTGTGTGTGGGTGTGTGTTTCCTCGCTGCCTCATTTGCATGTTCAAACAGGATTAAGTGTATTGAGAGAATCAGCAATAAACAGTTCTTTGACAGCAGACAAATAGAGAAGATTAGACTTGCAGATCAGATAACGTCAAGAAGGGCTCTCAACCTGTTAATGTCTTTGTTGTCAGTTTGGCGCCTTCTTACGCGCCGATCGCACAACAACGCCACAATGAAGACCCTTCTCTTTCACGCCTTTGATTGTTTGCACTGAACAAAACAACAACAGAACAACATCACTCCAGTGTGACATTTCCAAAAGCTAGTTGGGGTGCTGAGAGCAGAAGGGGTGTGAAGTATTTCAGAGCGGCGCCAGCGTCTGGTGTGACATCTCATGGCGACTGATCTCATCCTCTGCTCAGATTTCAGGGAACTCGCTTCAGTTGATTAACCCTAACTTCTTCTAGCTGCTAGTAGGCCTTAAGATGCTGGCTGCAGACATAAAACATCATGATAACGTCGATACAGCACGACACTACAACCCTACAGCACGACACTACAACACTACAGAACACTACAACAATACAGACCGACACTACAACACTACAGACCGACACAACAACCCTACAGCACTACACTACAACACAACACAACAGAACACTACAACACTACAGAACACTACAACAATACAGACCGACACTACAACACTACAACAATACAGACCGACACAACAACCCTACAGCACTACACTACAACACAACAGAACACTACAACACTACAGAACACTACAACACTACATAATCACACTACAACACCAGAATGACACCACACTTCTCGTACAAACACTTTCCTTATATATTGAAGGGACAAAAAACAGAGGTGGTTTTAATGTTATCACTGATTGACTGAAGTATTCACAGACCTCCACTCAGAGATGTTACTTCCTCCCTGCTGGCTCACAGGCAGGAAAAATAATGAAACCCCCGCTTCTCTTTTCTTACTTTCCTATAGAATGCTGAAGTGCAAAGTAGGTGCAGACCCACCTTGAACAAGCTTTGTAAAAGCTTCAATCTCTACCTGGTATACTTATTCCTCATGCAAACATTTCCATTGTTGCTACATCAAATCCTGAAAGTAAAGAATCCATAATTATTAATAAACAAATTTTTTTTTAACGTAGAATTTCCTTCTAGGTTTCGTCGTGGAATATAAAACAATTTTTTAACTAATTCTCTACGAAGTTTTTTGGTAGATGCTTTGACCAGTATTACATAAAACACTGATTCAGAAGAACATGCAACTCTAACACGGCCCAATATCCTTTTTAACTCAAATAAAAGCGATTCCACATTCAGAAAAGACATGCACCATCAAAACGGCTGCCTTTAAAGTTCTCGCCGGGGGAGAGAAAGTGAAAAAATACATCTTGGATCGGCCCCTTTATCAACATCCCTTTCAAAACAAGTTCTTTCCTGCCACACACCCAACCTTTCCATCTAGTTTCAGAATAATCAGTCTTGTAGTTTCCTTTGATCCTACTAATATAAAAATAAATAAACAGACAGTTGAAAACTGTCGTCCCCGACAGCAAGAGGATATAGTTTGTTTATAAGTCCGGTTCATTGATCTATATCACTCTCGTTGAAATTTCTAATTGTGGGAGTTATCGTTGTGATAACAAGAAAATCAGATGCAAAGTAGGATGCATCACCTTATCGATTAATAGGATTCTTTGGAAAATAAAATAGGACCATGCTTCCCTCCCCGACAGCAAGGTTATGTCCCTGAAAAGCCCCCAATCCACTGCGTTGTGCAAGAAATCCCCCTGATTAAACTCCTAAAATTAAATGTGAAGTTATGTCCGAAAAACTGTAAAATATGAGCTATTTGCGTTAAACATGATATATGCAAGATAGATCTAATCGAGTGGACTGGTATGCACCAAATATGGACTAAATTGGGTCGAGGGTTGAGAAATTATGGTCCAAAACCTTTGGAGACAAGCTCTCTTAAGTGTCAGAAATTTACAGCGGACCATTTCCACAATCAGTCCACTTTTTCCTTGCACTGAAGCCCATCTGTGTACAAAATTTGAGAATGATCTATAAAACGGCGCAAACATGAAGGATCTGCGGCGGTGGCAGCGGCTATGGCTATAATGAGTTCTTAAAACCCAATCATCTAGCGTCCCTATCAAGCATCACTGAACAGACTTCAAATTGGTCAGGCCGGTCAGACATAGGCGCATCTGTAAGGTCTTTTGTATCGTTATCTGCATTTCCTTCCAAAACTGTCTGTGATTCTTTAGTGACTTCTGTCATTAGACAGGAAAGTACAGCGACTCTGAGTCAGTCAGATTTCCCCTGAACTCAGCAACCATCTCAATGAACAGAGAGCGAGTATGTTGGAATTCCTCACAGCCATTTCATTTTTAAGTCTTGGAACATGTCTTACTGTTTAGAGGACTGCTTCACAACATGATGCACCTCTTGCACGGAATCAAAGACATCCCTGAAGATTTTACAATTTTTTCAAGGGTCTTACAAACATACGTTGAGACAATGAACAAAACAATGGACATTAAATGTCTGCAGGATTGTCCTCTTCATTCTTTGCTGCGACTCCATTCATTGTATGTCTGTCATCGGCACATAGTGGACAAAATGTTGCAGAGGAAGAGATTGTCATCAGATTTAATGTCATCATCGGCTTCATGACAAAAAGGCTTTGCAGCATTTTCCCGAAAACTGAAGTAGATTTACAAACAAACAAACAACTTCATGCATCTTGAAGTATGTAATCCAAGTCTGTAGAAGTCCTTAAAACCCACACTGCACCATTGTGCACCATCATGACATCTTCAGTGTCGTTTCATCAGACTTTGGAAAGATGCGGAGCAGCTCCAGACAAACAACCTTCATGTGTAAAATCGGTCTGCTCTGTCAATCGGGGAATGATGATGGTGGCAGATGTAGCGTGGAATTTCACTGCAGGTCAGCGAATACAAGATAGTGTGGGGATTTTGAAGGAACACCTGAACACATATAAACAAAGAATAATTACCCAATCAGAGGTGTGAAATTAATTTTCTTTGTTTGGTCATGTGGCAAATGAGATCCGACAAGCAAGGAAATTCTCTCTCTCTCTCTCTCTCTGTCTTTCTCTCTCTCTCTCTCTCTCTGTGTTTGTGTTTGTAGTCGTCATGAGAGGATATCCACATGCATCAGTGTTTACGTTTATTTATACTCCATCTATATACAGAATTAGACACGTCTGTTTCAAAAGTTCGAGCCCTCGGCGCCCGCATGCTTTAAGTGCTTCCTTTAAGTTGATGTTGGTAAAACCACTAGATGTCAGCGAAGAGTCAAAAGTTCCAATGCCGGCAAAAATGGACCCATGATCACGTTGCGTTTATTTGAAGAAAAGAGTAAAGTTTACAATTTGCTCCACCACAAAAGTGAGGGATTGGTATAGCTGTGGCTAAATTGCTAAATTGTCTAGATTGTTCTGAAAAAGTATTATGAGTGAGATATCCTATTTCAGCCTCCTAAGCTGAAAAAGTCTCTCATTCACGGTCAGTTTGATTTTACGGGAACCACGTGAGGGATATGCCATCTTTTGATGGCTCTTGTTTAATAAGTCATCGCAAGCGGCAGATATCATTAAATGAGTTTGGCTGGCAGAGCGAGGCTCCCGTTTCAGAGGTTATCGAGTATATCATAACAGTACATGGGAGAAAATCCAGTTTATAACTCTGCCATCGCCTGGCTGCACTATCCTCCTCACCTTCCATCTTTTTATCGCCCTGAGCCATCATTTTACCCTCCGTCACCATCATCTCCCTGCTCCATCCCATCGCCATTCTCCATCACCTCCCATCTACCCCCACTCCTCTCACCATCCTCTTAAAACAGCAAGCTTCATACACCCCAAAAGACATCTTGAGTTGTCCTCCCTTTAATGTGTGTGTCATGGGAGGGGCCCTTATAATCCAGACCAACGCTGCATGATGATTTTACCCAGGATGGGACCAAATGCTTTATGCCTCCCCCCCCAGCACATTCTTCTTATGAGCTCATGAGGTGGGGAATGATGCACCAGATGGCTAGAACTTCATCGGAGGAGATATCTCCATGACACTAAACAACCCAAGTGGGAGGTTTCCAGTATCTGTGTTTCTGTGTGTGTGTGGACATACAGCGGCGTCAACATACAAAAATAATGAGGAGTGTGTAGCACAGCGTTACTGTGTTCTTATGACTGCTAATCTTTTACTAGGTTGCGCTGAGGCTGGAGCCTCTCCCAGCTGACAGTGCCCCCGAGGCTGATGCAAAGGTCACCAGTTCATCGCAGCATCAACGCATAAATCTTCTTTACACAGCCCATTCATTGCAGAGGTGGTGTGCCTTTATTCCACCCTTCCGTTCCGTACAAACACAATGGAGGTGCATTGTAACGACAGCGAAGGTAGTAATAGATCCGAACTGGACAGCTATATAAACACATGCTATACGGGCGGGATGGGGTTGTGACCCTCTACTGACAGGATTTGCCAAATGCCATCCATTTCTTCTATTACTAGATCTACTGAAATTCTGTCTATTCACTCAAAACTATCGCAGCTTTGAAAAAAACACAACATTCACATGAGTATTCCAGGAAATGAATATGGCAGATAAGTTGGCAAAGAGATCCATCAGGAAAGAGCACGTGGATTTTCAAATGAAACTGTCCAAGTCAGATCCATCTGTCTTGTGGTGGGGGGGGGAAACAATCAATGAAGAACAAGAACACAGGGAAGACATGTATAAGATACAAAATAAGTTTGGCTTGTGAAAAAACTCGGAATCCATCAGAAAGGAGCAAGTAGGTATAATAAGCATTTGAAACCCCCAGTAGCTCTAAGATTGAGAGTCTAGCTAGCGTAGGACAGAGGGCACAAACTGGATCCTCTCCAAAAAACTGCTCAAAGTCCATCGGCAATGGAAGCACGGCATATGTAGCTAATGATAGAGCTAATGCTGTGTGCCTCCATTTCCCATTGTTCCCTCCGCTTGAGCTTCCTTCTCTCCACACCTTTCCACCTCATCATTCCTCATCAACGCTCTTGCTTAGAGAGTGATTGACTGCCTTTGCATTTCTGTCAGTGTCGTCTTGCTTGCGAAAGTCCTCGACCACCAGCATCCTGCGCTCTGATGTCGTGGCTTTGCACCATTTTTTTGCATTTCCATTGTTTTGTTCGCCACCAAGCCAAAGCCTCCTCTTCAACGGTGTATGTGCCCCACGATGAATCTATGCCTCAGGGCTGATGTAGCGTGCCGCACTGCGCTGGATGGGGTTCATTTCCTAAACAGAGGCAGTGTAGTTTCTGCTGTGGTCTGGTCTTAAGAGTCCTTCAGTGTCATCTAGAGTCTTTGAGCATTTGTATTCCTCCATCAGACTATTGTGAGGCAGTTCTCAAACTTTTTACACCGCTCACCACATCAGAATATATCAGGCGCTCCAAGTACCACCATTATGACCCATTTAAAAAATACGTAAGTAGGTAACCCTATTCAGCTAAACGCAGTTCAAATAGGAAGAAAATAGAGACACACAATAAGAATATTATTTATTGTTGACTTGTCAGCCACAACCACACAAAGCGCGAAGGAGTAGCACTAGAACTGGCACTTAACCCTTTACTCGCATGATTATAATGGAAAGGGCAGCCCCTCACACACATACAGTACACACACATACAGTACACACACATGCAGTACACACACATACAGTACACACACATACAGTACACACACATGCAGTACACACACATACAGTACACACACATACAGTACACACACATGCAGTACACACACATACAGTACACACACATACAGTACACACACATACAGTACACACACATACAGTACACACACATACAGTACACACACATACAGTACACACACATACGGTACACACACATACAGTACACACACATACAGTACACACACATGCAGTACACACACATACAGTACACACACATACAGTACACACACATACAGTACACACACAGAGCAGGTGAGACCATTAACAATAACAACTGTAAGTCCCTGTAAATGCACATTTCAAATGTGACGTATTCTGAGTCATATCTCCTTACTGTTTTCGCTGTTTGCTGCTGTTGATTCAGGGATGCGGCTGTTTTACACTGTCTTACACTGCAGGTCCTACAACGCTGCTAATAATATTCTCCTCCTGCTCCACACTTCTCTTCCTAAAAGTTCCCGTTGGAAGCAACGATTGCATTGTTATTAAACCACTCTTAATTTTAGCTTCCTCCGCTTACTGTCTTCTTGTCCTCACAGTTTAGCTTCTAAGGGCTTGGCTCGCGCGCTACAACCCAAATACGTAGCAGGCTGATGGACGTCTGAACACAAAAACTACAGGAAAACCTAAATTTATTTTAAAGCCCATTTCATTCATATCATGGTTTCAACATTTTTATTTCATTCATCATAGTATTTTTAACCCGTTGCTAATGCTGTCTCTTTCCTGCCACTCTCACTCATGCTTCTGCACCGCTATCGCTCTCGTTCTCGCTCGACCACCCCCTCATACACACACGGGCTCTCTTAAAGGGGCCATGCACTCTTGCAACATACTTGTTTAAACTAATCTTATTTAATTTAGTATTTAGACATTGTGGGATGCTGAACCATTGATTTGGTACATGGAAAAAGCTGAAGAAGGATTCCCAGAGGAGTATTTAGGAACTGAGCCGAATGCATTTGCCATGTCCAGGAAGATCAAATGTGCCTCTATTGCCTTTCTTGGCTGCCGGGATCTGGTGCCAGATCTTGCTTATAAATGCCAAACAACTACGTGTTTCTTTTCTAAGAAGGTGGACCACTCTGTGATATAATGCTGAAAACGATTTTTTGACTGATCACTAATGCATTATTTTCTTTAGTATTAGGACCCTGCTTCTGCCACACTGTCCTCATAAGCCTCCAGAAGAAATGTAGCACATTTGCAGCATATTTATGGAGCTTTTTCGCCGACCGTCTTGACCCAGGTGCAAATGCTGCTCCTGCTTGTCGGACTGCGTTCTCTAATTTCTTCCACTTTGAAGGACCCCTGTTTTTTCTGCTTTGGTGGACCATTTCCAGATGTTTCCTCCAGTTCCTCCTTTGATATTTTCCAGGAACCACTCTTTTCTTTAGTGATAAAACTTTTCCTGAAGTTCTCTGCTCTTTGCAGATTTGCTAGCCGGTTTTCCATGCCTGTTTGGAGTGGTAATAGCCATTCCTTCTCTTAATCAGAGGCCTTTCCTTCCACCACTTTCTCAGCTGTCTTCTCATTTTGATCTCTCCATCCTTTACTGGCTCCTGGATTTGGCTGGCGCTAGGGCTGCCGTTCCAATTCTGCTATGGAAGCGCTTTTCTCCATACTGGTAGATAATGTTACCCATCATTTCAAGCATTCCCTATCATGTGCTTGTTTCCCACTCTCTCTTCTCAGCAGCACCCTCACTCGGGGTCTGTGCCCTTTGACATTTTCCACCTAAGGAGGTCTCTGCCGTTGGGTGGATCCCTCCATCGGCAATTCTATGCCTCTGTCCCTCCTTAGTGACAGAAGTGCTATGCTCTTCAAATTTGATTCGTGTCATCTCACTGTGCTTCCCTCGTCTGATTTGACAAGTTGCTTGACAGGTAATACAGGTCAGAGTGAGGCCGCTGTCTCTGCCTTCTCAAGCACCCATTTTTGCAGATGTCACTTTCTCCCAACCATGGCTGCACACCTGGAGCTTGTGTCCTTCTGTGTCGTGGTAATTCCACGTTCCATGCTTTCCTTGGTCATAGTCCTCTCTTTAGGTATGTGACCATATCGTCAGTCAGTGAGCCATCTTGCGGCGCCACTCTTGCTGGCGCCAGTGCTAGTCCTATCATCTTGTTGATTTCCCATAGCATGCAGCAGCAGGTGAGAGGATGGAGTAAAGGTGCACAGCTGAACCAGGATTCAGGTGTGGAAGGGCTCATGCCTCTGATGGATACACAACCACAGCGAGATGGGAGGGGGGGCAGGGAAAAAAAAAACACAGGACGGTTCTTGGAGATATGGAGTCATGGACGGGATGTGAAAGATCCGATATAATTTTTTTTCGATGCCATGACCTATCCTACTTTGAATCTGATTTTCCTGTTCTGAAAATGATGTTTCTCATGTAGACCGCGTACTTTCAGTAACGGGAGACATGAGAAATATCATTGTCATGCCAAGTTATGATGGCTCACTTTCTAATGAACTAGATAAATCTTTTTCAGGCTAGTATCTTTGTGTAGTTACACACTTTCTGCTCGACTGCGTGTTTACAACAGAGTGATATAAATTAAACCAGACTTATTACGTTCAAGTGTTTCCCATACCCTCGTTCACCATTGATGGAAGAATGAAACAGGCAGGGATGTATTAGACATGTGAGGGAGGGTGGGGGTTACTTAACTCATAATAATACTCTCCACTCTCACTAATGACTGATAACATGGAAAGTGCAAGGTGTCAGCTTCAGTCGCTCAATGCAATTACAGGATTGGCTCACTAAACACACATGCAGACATGCACAGATGCACATGCATGGGAAAAAAAAGTATGATCCCATCATTACATGCCCACGCCTCAGTGTATTTGTGTTTCATATACCAATCGTGACATCATATCTAAAGGTCAACTTTAGGCCAAGCAATTTGGCCGCCAGCCGCTGATGAGCTTTTTGTGCAAATGAACTGTGATGAGAAAGTTAAAGGGGCACTGTTGCTCCACGGCAAGAAGGTTCTGGTCACCTGGGAATCCTTCTGTATGGAATTTGCATGTTCTCCCTGCGCTTGCGTGGGTTTTCTCCGGGTCTCCTCTTACAGTCCAAAAACAAGCCATGTAGGTGAATTGGTGACTTCAAACTGCCCGTAAGCGTGAATATGAGTGTGATTGGTTGTTTATCTGCATGTGTTGGTCCTGTGATGATGTGGCAGCTTGTCCAGCGTGTACCCTGCCTCCCGCCTAATGTCAGCTGGGATAAATCTCCAGACCCCCATCCACTGAACCAGCGCTAAAGTCACCAAATGAGAGTGGATAGTGACACATCAACTGTACCCTCATTAGTACCCTCATATTTTTCCCATGATTCTCTATGATTTTTCCCAATGGTTCCCAATTATTTACCATGATTCTAACTCTTGCCACCATTGCAGTAGGCAGATAGACAGTTGTGCAAGCATAAATATAAAAAATAAATGAACCCAGGATGTCTTATACACTCAGGGCCGCATCAAGCTCCTGGTTTATAGTCACATTTTATTACCTTTTTCAATATATCAATCCCTCCTTCCTAATCCCTCGACATCATTAATTGAGTGGGTGACACAAACACATGCATGGATCGGGCTCATACATGAAAAATGATGGCGTTTACAGGTTTATGTGCTTACGCGTGTGTTTCGGTGTGTATCGCATTCAGAATATATTAAGGAGATGTTTGGTTTTGTGCGTATGTGTTAGTGTGTATGTTCTCCCATGCACAAAAGGTATTAGAATGCAATGAAATGTGAAATAAGCTTCTCTGTCTTTTGGAGTATAGATGTGGAGGTCCCTCTCAACATCATCACGCGCGCATTCTTCTATCTACCCGCCCACACTGTCCATCAAGCCTGAACTGCACAAAATATTTATTAAAAACAAGGCGGGGGAATAAAGATGGATGTGGCGTGATGAACACGGAAGTGAGCGTTGAGGTGGTACGGGTTTCATAAACACTATATATGCAGGATAAATCCAAAGTACAGCTTGTTGTATGAAAGAAAAGGAAAGGTTTCACAAATACAGATATATTATTAATAATAATATTATCTGGACTTTGAACAGAACCTGGATCATAGAAGAGAATTCACTTATAGATAAATCTTACAGGTTGACTGCAGCAATATCATTGCATCAGTGTCGACCTTATATGTAAATTTCAATATTTCACCAATAGTAATAATTTAGGAAAATGAATAGTTCAAAAAAATTAATAGTTCAAAAATAGAGTCACTATTTTTAGATAAAATATTATTATACTATTGGAATTGGAATATTGGAAATACTCATGAAGTGGTAATTTTATGCTTTTTATGTATTAGAGGGAAATTCAACTTGAGAAACGTGGAGCAACTTATCATAAAGTTGTCAAAGATATATTGCTTCCAAAATTCTGCCTTTATTTCCATAATGTTTTAACTTTGTTTGTCTTCATTAGACAAATCTCAATATTTCTCAATATTTCTTGCTGAAAGAATTCTAATACTTACATTTTCACACAAATGAAAAGTTAACGACAATCCTCCTCTTCATGAGGAGTTTCACGTATTTTCAGCTGTATTTAAAGCCGCAATAATCAATCATCTTTTACACGGATAGTTGGACAAATGAGTGTGAAACGTTGAAAGGGGTTGGTTGTACCGGCACAGGCAGCAAAATTATGGTCCAGCTCTTCAGATCTTATCAGCTTTATGGAGCATTTAAGTGTCTCTGAGCTCCGGGTTTTACTCTTTTGGCAAACAACTGCACTGTTTTGGTTCAGTCTCACTGCACAACCTTATTTCTACAATCTGGTTGTTTAAGAGCCGAACTTGGGCCTCGTACAAACCAGATTGTATTTTCCAGCCGGCATGTGGTAATGGGTGCAGTGGATTACATTTTTAATCCCCAATGTGCCCCTGAGGGCCGGTCCTGCGACTCAACACTGGATCTCCATTAGATGAAACCTCCAGAGGAACATCATGGCCTCACCTTACCCCAAGGCTCTGCTCCAGTTTTCATTTATTAGCAGAGGACAAAGACACTTGTCAGCATCCACAGAGCCATTCAAAGCAAGCACACAAACACACACACACACACACACACACACACATTTTCACGAGTAGGTGGACGGTACTGAATGTTTTTTTTTAAATCCTGTAGAAAACTGTGTTTTTAAAGAAATAATATGAATATCCATGGTGCTGCAGGGAACATTTAACCTGCCAACAAGCCCACGGTTCTGCTCAGGCAACTGCAACGCACTCCTAATCTGAATTTGGATGCCACTGAACGCAGCGTGCAGATTGGAGTTGACAGGGCTGCAAATTATTAATTGCAATTCCTACGCACAACATCTGAAGTCAGTGTGGCACTGCTGAATCTATATCACACGCCACAGTTTTAAAATCTCTTACTTATTTCTTTGTTGCTTCTCCCGTGGTGCAGCTCCACTTACCCTCCTCCTCCTCCCTCTCCCCACCTCTCCTCCTCATCCTCATCCTCTCCTGCTGTTAAACCAATTAAATGCTCACAGAGGGTAGAGTGCCCACTCTCCTGTTGGGAAAAATACATGCAATAAAAGCCCTCTCTGCACAGAGCCATTGTATGACAGCAGTGCCGCCATCTTTAATTATGGCCTCCGCCCCCACCCTTCTCCTCACTGAATAGAAGTGGGCTGTAGGTGCGGACAACCACTGGCACCGGATCAGGTTTTTGTGACTTTCCCTGAGTGAGAGGCTAGAAGGAGGTGAGCTGGAGGATGTTGCTGTGTTTGAAGTGCAGAAGAGTTGGAATCATTGAGGCAAAAAAAGTATTACTATAGATGTTAATAATATACACCCATCAGCCATAACATTTTAGCTCCCTGCCTAATATTGTGAGCTTCCCTTTAAGCCACCAGAACGGCTCCGACCCGGCCTTGATTGAGCTGAGTTGTATATACGGCACATATCACTGGGGACCTTTGGATCCCATTCAGCACCTTGAACTTCTGTCGTGTTCCTCAAACCCTTCCTGACCCATTTTTGCGTCAGCAGGAGGCATTTTTCTGCAGATTTAGAGAACAGAGTTTACGTGAAGGATTGGCAATAGTAGCAATGTTTAGGTAGGTCTGCCCTGAATGGCAAGACCCAAGGTGTCCCAGCAGAACATTGGCCAAAGAATCCCCAGGTAAGCAATGCAGGGAGCTGGAGCCTATCCCAGCACTTAAATTACTACATTCATGTTCAATAAGAAGTGACGTCGGTTGATCTGATCCACTTTATTGTCCTGGGATTAATGTATAAGTGTACGATGCCGATTATAAAATTGACATCTCCAAAGTTTTCCAGCATTTTTTAAACTCTTCACTGCATGGTTGTATCACGGACGTTTTTTCTTGGACGTATTCGTATAGTGCACTTTATTTCTTATTTCCCCACTTAATTTATTGAGAGTTTGCATTAAAAATAAACTTTCTGATGTGGTCTGGATCACTAAATGTCGACATCGTGCACATGAGTAGTGCCGCTGTGCCCGTGCTCACCAGGAATTATTCTGATCCAATTTCCAACTCCCAACAGCTGTCTTATTCGCATTTCAAACCTAACACCTCCCAGCTAGATCTCCTGCAATGACTCCCGTTCTCAAGAAACCTGTTGAAGATCCAAACAACCTTGATAACTTCAGTCCAATCTCCAATTTACCATCCTGTCCAGATTACTAGAAAGAACAATTGCAGATCAGATCCACTCTCACCTTTCCAAAAAATAAGCAGTTTGAAGAACTCCGGACTGGTTTCCGTCCCCTTCACAGCACCGAGACAGCTCTGGTTGAGATCACTAGTAATCTGCTGATGGACGCGGAGTCTAGACTATGAACCATACTCACGCTTCTCCATCTCAGGGGAGTCTCTGAAACCACCTCTCATTCTAGACAGATTAGCTTCCTTCGGGTTCACAGGACCCCCTCTCCTCCTGGTTCAAGTCATATCTCTCCCAACGCACTCTGTTTGTACAATTTAAAACTTTATGATCACAGCTTTCCCCAGTCACTACCGGTGTTCCTCAGGGCTCTGCTTAGGGTCCTCCCCACTTCATCATCTACCTCCAACCAATTGGCCATATTTTCTGGAAATTTGGTATTCACTTTTACTGCGACGCGGATGACACCTCCAAACCGAACAAAGCCCTTCCACCATCCTCCCTCTCTGACTTTCTCCTGGAAAATAAAACCTGGTTATCTCATAACTTTCTCCAATGCAACGGTAATTGAGGTTCTCCAAAATTGGCTCCAAAACTACTCTGGCCAAATCTGACAGCTTTTTCACTGACTATCAACGACGCCATTGTTCCTCCCTCGCCCCAAGTCAAGAGTCTGGGTCATCCTCGACAGGGGAACATTATCTTTCGAAACACATCAATATTATCACTCGGTCTGCATATTTCCACCTACGCAGTATCAAACGTCTCAGTCTGTCACTCACACCCAATACTACCCCCATCCTGGTCAACGCCCCCGTCACCTCCCGTATCGATTACTGCAGCTCGCTCATCTCTGGTCTTCAGCTTAAGCTCCTCCATAAACTCAGGTTGGTCCGGAACTCCGCTGTCCGCATCACTAGCAGAACTCCTTCCATACAACACCATCCCTGTCAAACACTGCATTGACTATAAAATCCTCCCTCTCACCTTCAAGTCTCTCCATAACCTCGCACCTCCGTACGTCCCTGCCCTCCTCCATCACTATACGCCCTCGCGTACTCTTCGCTCTTCCACCTCCTTGCTCCTCACTGCAACGCTCATCATCTATGGGGTCCAGAGCTTTTATCCATGAAGCCCCTCGCCTCTTGAACTCTTTCCACAAACCATCCGCAAAATTGACTCACTCCCCACATTCAAACCCCATTTAAAAACCCACATTTTCAGACATGCTCGCTCTGTTTCATCACTGTGTTGACCTTGTATTTATTTTTAGCTTTTATTGCATATCCTTTTAGTAATGTCCGGATATTTATTGTCTTGTTTTTTATTGTGTATCTATAAGGTAACCTTGAGTGTCCTGAATGTCTCTCATAAATAAAATGTATTATTATTATTATTATTATTATAATTATTATTATTCTCTTTCAGAAAGGGATGTTTACATGTAGCATTTTCTTTCTGAATAGGCGTCTTTTTCGAATCCATTAGTAAAGAGGCTGTCCACGTAAACTCGTCTAGGCATCACAGTGTTGTCCTTGTCAAAGTCACTCAGATCCTTACACTTGACTATTTTCCTGCTTCCAGCACATAAACTTCAAGGACAAAATCTTTACTTCCTGCCTAATATATCCCAACCGCTGACAGGTGCCAAAGTAATCACTGTTATTCACTTCACCTGTCAGTGGTTATAATGTTATGGATGATGGCTGTATTAATAATCACAAGGTATGCGCTGTCATTAGGTAAGCGGGTTCAACAAAAGAGTGATGTGGAGTGAGTAGGAGTGAAAGACATATGGTTGTTAACTCTCAGCTTTATGACCCATTGGAAAAAGAAGGTCATAGGAATAAAAATGGAGGCTAAAAGAGAAAAGACATTTGGTTATGGAGGGGGCTCAACATGAGTTATATTATCAGAAAGAGAAAGGAAAATGGGGGCATAAGAGAGGCCCTTGCTCCTCCCATTGGCCTGTGCCTTGAGGGGGACCCTGGGCAGGTCTGGGGAATGTGAAGCATGAAGTGGAGGAACAAAGCCGACTACTGTCCCCTAGAGAGAGGCCTTGTTCTGGGCCATGGGGTACAAGACGTCAGCCACTCACATGTATGAATGAATGGATGGATGGTTGACCGGCTGTCTGGATGGACGCTGCTTCCCCGTCAGACAGTCTGGCCGGTCTGCTTGCCCACAGAGCGGGCATGTAAGGGAACCAGGGAAGGTCCGAGGGAATTCAAGGCATGATAGGGGAACAAAGCCAGCTACTGTCCCCAAGGGAGAGGTCCTTGCCTGGGCTACAGGGCACAAGGAGTCAGCCTCTCTGGATGGATGAATAGATGAGGGGCTAGATTTCTGTCTGAAAGGAGAGAAGAGAAATAGTTTGAATGAATGCATGACCACAGCGGGGTCGCTTCCACTCAAATCCTGAAGAAGATGATTTATGAAAAAAAAAAAAACCTCAATAATCCTGAACTCGATCCAAGAGACATCACTGAAACAGTGACACACCGAAAACCAGTAAACATGAAATACTCAGCAAGAAAATGTATAAATTGTCTCTTTTAATCGTAATTCTTGTTAACCCTCTCAGGTCGGAGGTCATGTTGTCTTGAGCCCCAATCCTATGTCTTTAGATAACTACATTAAAAAATAGGATTATGGATCATGCCAGGGTGGTTAATTGATAAGTTCGATTTTCTCACAAAAAAAGTTTTTTCAAGTTACGATCTCGAAATCCTCGTCTGATTCAAATCCCATCCACAGAATGTTCAAACTGTAACCACAGAGATGAAAAAATTCCAAAACTGGAGGATCCACAAGAAGAGAAAAGATTTGAGATCTGGCCTGGAAGTGAAAGCGACCACTATGGGTCTAAAATCAGCTTGAAACCATAGAAACCAAAAAAGTACACAAGACAAAATTTTTCCCACACAGCAAAAGGAACCAAGTCAGTTTTTGCTAACTGTGTGTAGAAAGTTTTGAGGAAACATATTGAATAGTAAAGCCATAATTGACAGCACACACAGTCTCTTGAACTTTAGAATGCAACTTTAAAAGTTGCATCGCTTTTAAGTGTGCTTTGTAAACGCTTCCGTTGTCTTGTAGCTTTTGCAGATAGTTTTTCTTTATGTGTTGCGGCTTCTGACGCGTGTTTTCAACTTGATGAAGATGTTTTCTTTATTTGCTCTTGCTTTATCTATCTGTGTGTGTTTTTCTTAAGTTGCAGTGCGTTTGCCCCTGTCGGCCACCATACATTTCCCATTTCAGCTGAAATGTTGTCGTGTAAACGAGGCCTTAGCCCGATCAGTCGCCCACAGATCAGGCCAAAATTAGAATTCTGGTATCGTTATATATACCGATAATCAGGCGGCAGATTGATTGGTGTACCACTACGGAATATTCAGAGAATAAATGTAATGTGCACACCTGCATACTGAGAGAAAGAGACATTTTATTCTCCAATTCAAACTTCCAACACAGTTAAGTGCATTAATTGCCTCAACCTCCTGGTCCCCTCTGTGAAGGCCGTGTGTCAGCATGCATGGGTGTACGCCTGAAGATTCCTGTAGGGCTATTCTTTATGTAGGACTGAATGTAGGAGTGAACGCAGAACTCATAGCAGGACTGAAAGCCTGTGCGTACAACTCATTGTAAGGTTGAATAATGCAGAAGTGAATAAAGGACTGCATTGTCCAATTGTGCCAGCAAACCAAAGTCATTTTGACAAAGCAACCCTTTATTGTATATAAACCCCCCGCCATTACTTCCCGCTCTCTATTCGTTGTAAAATGCGTTGGAATATTTAGAACATTGACAAGATTATAGGTGTGGAAAAAGTAGTTTTTTTCACCGTGGGTTTAGTCATTCTTCACTAAAATGCAGACCGTGTTCAGGGTCGCGGTGGGCGGGATGGTACACAGTCCATTAAGGTTAATAATCAATCATTGCTCGTGTCAAGGTATTTTAATTGTAATTTTAATTGAAACCCAAGCTGAACAAAGTGCTTTTTTAATTTCCAAGGAGAAATTCATTTGTCTTCTTAAAGAACAACAAACAGTTTGTGTGGAGACATGGTGGGACAAATATACAGTCTACGCTCCATAGAGAGTAAACAGGAGCTAAAGAAAATAAACAAAAGCTTTTGAATAGGGAGCCAAGCGTCAAACTAAGAAAGAGATTTTTCCACAGTAAAGGCTCCAAGTTCCTCGTAGCACTGCCAGTCAACAGACGCACAGTGTTGGTCCAACGCACAGGAAGTGACGACATTTTTGTACAGTAAACTTCTGGAAAGTTGAAGGGAGATACTCAGAGATTCTAAATCTGATGCGTCTTTCGTACCATAATAGGAATATTTATCGCTAAAAGAAAAAATTCAATAATTTAACACTTATACTGTATGGTGTATATGTCACCACTATGAATGCCAGGAAATTCTAGTGGTTGTTCAGAATTTTGTGACACTACAGTAAATAAGAGTGAATACTGAATTATCCAAACGCTTATTTGACCAAAGTAGTTAACTGTAGTAAATGGAGGGTGTTTCTGAATCAGTCAAACATCTCTGTCAGGTAAGTGTCAGTCAAAGTCGTTACAGCTCTGCTGTTTGTTTGATTTTAACCCTGAGAAACCATCACTTCCTGTGTCTGCCTATCATTTCTGTCTGACGTGCAGCTTGGAAATTTCCATCAAGACCACTGAAACTGTTTTGTTTGCAGTAAGAGGTTTGTAACTTTCAGACAGAAATATTGATTTGTTTTGCCTCAGCTTTTAAAATTGTGTTTAACTTTGTTGTCCAACCTTTATATTTGTGATGCATTTCAGGGCCACAATAGTTGTGACAAATGTTTTTCTACTTTTTGGACTTTCCTGCTACATTCTGGTTTTGGACTATTTGCTTTGGATCTGAAATGACCCGTGTATCAAACCTGATTCCAGTGAGAACTATCATTTCTGTGCCCGTCCTGGGTGGTTCTGAGTTGTGTTATAACCAGTCCATTGCTATATTTGATATAATGGCCATTTCATAATATGCAGACTTCTGTGGTCTTGCAGACTTGTGGAATTTTTGAAAAGTCATCATTCGATACCCATTTCCTGTTCCACTTCAAAAGTTCAGATCGACCAAGTACCTCAGAAGTGAATTTGCTCCTCCCATTTTACCAAGTCTGCATCGGTGTTAGGGGCGCCGGGCCAAGTAAGAAATCAAAAACTTTGCACTTCCATGCAGAAAGGGAGGAGCAATCTTTTTTTTAAACATGTCATATTCGAAGTGTCTTATCTGTCTCTCTGTCGTTGCTATTCCAAAGAAGGGAAATGTAGTGGCGCACTTTCGACTGTTCATAAAAACTATGACACTGATATCCCTCGGACAAGCGAGGTGAGAGCGAGAAAGGTGAGGGAACTAAAATAGCAGTTAATCGGACAGCAGTCATCTTTCACACAGCTAAATTCAAGAGCAAAGGCAGCCACCGGAGCGTCGTTCCGGGTGAGTCCCTCCATCATCCAGCGGAAGAAGTCCTTCCAAGATGGAGAGATGATAAAAGAGGCATTCGTTAAGGCAGCTGACTCGTTGGTTCGGGACATTAAAAATAAACCAGAAATATTATCTTCAATCAAAACTCTTCAGCTATCAAGAAGTTACAGTTCCACGGCGCAGTGAAGTGACGGCCGATGATCTGACACAGCAGCCTCGGGAGGACATCGCAGACTGCGAGTGTTTCTCATTGCAATTAGACGAGTCTACGGACATAAGTGATACAGTCCAGTCGTGCATTTTTATTCTGATGGTGTCTACAGTGTTTACAGACTGCAAAAAAGGAGCTGTTAATAATACTGCCTGTGAAAGTTCAAACGCCGGCAGGGAGAGGACATTTTTCTGTCTTTCAAAACCTATATCAAGAAAACCCAGCTCCCAGTTTGTGATGTAAATTTACCACTGCGTAATACAAAAACAAGCATTACGTGCAAAAAATGGCAAACATGAAAGAGTTAATGGATGTGGCAAAGAAAAACTCGGCTGTTCTATTCGAGCGAGATCATCAAAGACGGATGTTCCGTGCACATCTGGAGGTGGCTGACGGAAACCACACCGACCTCTTGTTACAGACAGACGTGAGATGACAGACGTGAGATGGCTTAGTAGGGGGAAATTCCTGAGGAGATTTCGAGAGCTCTGTCCGGAGATAAGGGTGTTTCTCCTTGTCGTTAAAAATGAAAATTGTTGAATACAAGCAACTTAATGACGATCAGTGGCGGCTGGACTCGGCATTTTTTAACCGATCTGACCAACATGTTGAATGAGCTTATTCTAGAGCTGCAAGGAAAAGACAAAACCGTGGTCAACATGATCAGCTCAGTTAATGCTTTCAAACGAAAAATGCTACTTCAGGCCGCGAAGCTGCAGCGCCATGATTTAGGGAACATTCAAGACCTCGCATCAGAGCTGGAGACCTAAGGGACGGCGTGTGTGTGCACCTTGACAGTGTGCGCTACACAGAGCAGTTTGAAAGTGTCGCACTTTGACAAACGGTGTCAAGACTTTGCTCTCCTTGAGCCAATCTCTACATTTATGTGCTACCCATTCAGAGAAGATATTGAGGTGGATTCACTCGCATCAAAAATTGCAACACTTCCCCTGAACTCATCTGTGGTGGAGGAGGAGATGTTGACACTACAGGCTGGACAGATTCTACAGGAGAGCCAGTAAACACTGTCCAGCGTTTTACGCTGGAGCAGCATCTGGACCAGCATGTTGCTGCTCCACCTGTACACCCTGAAGACTGCAGTCAATTCAGCTCTAGAACAGAACCGAGCCAGGATCAGCACACGCTCATTGATGTGTAAATAGATTTTAAGTGGACTTTGGTCCTGTTGAAAAAGGAAATTATTTTAAAACGTTTTATATAATAAAAAGATTGAATTGTATATAATATTGTTGTTTATTTATTCGTTTTATCGTGTACCTGATCGACTGTAATCTGAATTTTCATTGGCTGATATGAATTGCTGCAGTCAACCGCAACTGATTCAGATGCGGCTTGATTCAGGCGCTTCAATCCAACTGCCAGTTAAATCAATCCAACCTTTCAATCTTTATTTATATAGCGCCAATTCACAACAGCAGTTGCCTCAAGGTGTTTTCCAGAAAGAGCAGGTCTAGACCAGACTCTTTATGTAATTATCTACAGGACCCAACAAATTCCTCCTTGAGCAGCACTTGGCAACAATGGCGAGAAAAAACTACCCTTTAACGGGCAGAAACCTCGAGCAGATCCAAGACTCAGGGTGGACGGCCTACTGCCATGACCGGTCGGGTTTGAAAAAAAAGAGAGTGAGAGCGAGAAAGAGAGAAATAATCATAACTTCCATCTGGTTGGTGAGAGCTGTCTATTCTTATTTTCTTATTATTATTGTTCGATCATTTGATATTTAAACAGTAAATCAAAAATGAAGAAAACATAGAAACAGTAAATCAAGAATCAGCACAGGGTTTAGGTAGACAGTGCGGACTTTGGAATTGAAAAACGGCTAATATCAAACCTGTTCTGTTCTTTCTTTAATGTTTTGAGCTTAACATTTGGCCATATCTCACACACTTTCAAGGATGATGGTCGTCGGGTTGTGAGCGGTTAACACCCCTGCAATAGATCGGAGCAGCAAACTTCTACTTCACACCTCTCTATGGATGCAAATATTCGCATTCCATAGAAATTCACTCTGATGGAACACCCACTGTGAAACAATAGAAGCATAACGAAAGGAGAGAACAGACCATCGCTATCGGCTGGAAATGCATACATTAATACTAAATTTAGCCGCGTACACACAACTCCCGAGTTTTCCTATCCATCCAGACTAAGTACCTTTCACCAAGACAGAAGAGCTTCAAGCAAATTACTAGTGCTACCATAGTTATTACAGGTAATTCCAGGTTATTAATGCCTGTGCCAATCACGCTATGGTATGTCACCCCTTCATTACCCAACGCAGAGGGTTTTCTCTCTCTTCTAGTATTTAGTATTGTATCCGAGTCGTCCCCCATCCCCAATAAAATCATTTTCCTTTGTACCTCTCTGTATTTCTTTGAACCTGGTGGAAGATAGAGATAGATTTTATCAGTTAGAAAAATTCATCATTTTGGAGCCTAACCCCCGATGACAGGTGGGAAACACCCTGGACAAGCGGCGGGTTCATCTGAGGGACAGCACATGGAGACGTTACAGCGTCCACCAGCAGTCCAAACACATAAGACACAGGTGAAGTGAGGTCTCTAAATTGCCCATAAGTGTGAATTTGAGCGTGAATGGTTGTCTGTCGCTTTGTGTTGACCCCATGATGAACTTGTCCAGGGTGTACCTGGACAAGTTTCTAGTTCCAATTCCAGCTAACATCAACCTCAGTGTGAGCTGGGTCTGCTGGGCCGCCTCATGACCCTCAACAGTTTAAGAAGCGACAGAAAATGAGTGAGTGAATGAGGGAACCCATGCCAAAACAGGGAAAACTACTCTACCCCCGATATGGATTCAAACCCACAACTGTCTTGCTGTAAGGTGACTGAGCAAACCCTTGTGCAGAAACTGTCATTTTAAGCCATAAGAATAAAAAAACATGAAGTCAGAGCAACCAGGGAGCTTTCTGAAACAGGAGAGGCAGAATGAAGCTAAGATAAAGGTTTATTACAACAGATCAATCACAGAGTCTTTGGTGCTCAGGCTCTTCAGGGAGATTGTGATCGAAGGCTACATGATCAGAACACCATCAAGTAATACGCCTCCTTGGAGTCTGGACATTAGTGGTGGTGGTTGTGGCTGATGACGCTGCTGAGACTGATGAATGATGAAGTTGATGGATCTGTGAAGACTGGGAGCTTTTGTACAGACAGAATGAATGAACTAGATGAATGGAGATAATTATCTTTTTCAAAAACAGCAAGAAGACGATTGGCTACAGAGGAAAATGTGTCAGAGTGATATTAGATATATGTGGCCAGCTGATGAGCCCAGCTGACAGCGATAGACGCCCCAGACCATGAGATGAGCATGTGTGAAAGGTAGAATGACAGAGTAGTTGGAGAAGTGTTTAAGTTACCAAAGAATTTAGAGCTGGTAACAGTCTTATAATAGCGAATGGTTGGAAAATGATCTGGTTTTATATCCCAGTGCCTGAAATCTATTTCAAAGTTAAATACAGGCTCTCTCTTTTCAGTAGAAATGCATGTAATGAGGGACAGCGTCCAGTTAGAAAGCCCCACCATGCTACAACAGCTGACTAAACAAAGTGGTTGCTTCATGCAACTTGGAGGGCAAAACTCTCTTTGGATAAATCAAAGATGAAACTGGTGCCAGGGGGAGGACCCAAAAGCAGACAATGTTACAGGTCACAGCTTTACCGCAGAGGCTGAAATTAAGATGATTCAAAAACAGATCGAATAAACATGACGAGGAGGAAATTTAAAAATCTAATCATCAGCTGCTGACTTGGGAAGAAGAAATGTGTAATCGCTGCAGCGATTCAGATACTACCCAGAGCTCATGACCACAGGTGAGGTAGGTCGGTGAGGGGAGGATAGGTGAGGCAGGAAACAATGTGATCCGCTAAACAGTTGAGTGGAGTGGAAACATCCTTCAATACAAGCAGTTTGAGGAAACCCTCAAAGAACCAGCATAGAACCAACTTCGAGGAGTTTACTAATGCTAATTGCTCCAAATAACTTGGCTGCAATCAGAAAATGTGCAGAGACAAGAAGCAGTCTTGGAAAATAACAGAGTTGTGGACCCGGCATTTCGTTTTTTATGATGCTGTAGAGTATAGGAGATTTTTTTATCTTCTCAGCATACTGGGGGCAAAATATGGGATTCTAGACATCACTACATTACACATGTTGTGCGGCACGACTCCAGAAAAAACTCACTAACTGCCTGTTGCACAGCATTTTGGTCTTTAGCTTTCAAGTAACATCAGATGAAAATAAAATGTGCTTTAAAAGTAAATATCAATCTATTTTTTGCAATCGCTTATCCTGTCATCACGGGGCCGACACACAGAGACAGACAATTCATGATAACATTCACAACTACAGACATTTCAGAGTCACCGACTCACCTGTACTGCATACTTTTGTAGAAGATGGGAGGAAGCTGGAGAACCTGGAGGGCATCCCACACCAATACAGGGAGAATACGCAAACTTCACACAGAAAGGCCTAGAGGCTACTTGAGGATATGAACTGGGAACTTGCTTGCTGTGAGGCAGCTGTGTTACAAAAGGCACCGGCACTTCCCAAGGTGCCGCTTTTTTGGTACTCAGAGGACAAGCTGCCAGGATCTACAGAAGTAGGCTGCCACTTTAAAAGCAGTTTCTGAGAAGTTGTAAACATACCGAAGATTGGCTCCAAGTGCGCTCCAGAGTAGATGATGACAAAAACAGGAAGAGGAAGACAGCGTGGAGATGATAACAAGCCACTTTCTCTCCTCTTCTGGTTGCCTGGATGGACACCAATCACAAACAGGCAGAATGGCCAATCAGAAGCAGTCGTCCTAGAAATAGCCAATTAGGCCTGTTTGTCTGTGAGCACAAAAGAAGTGGTATTGCGGAGTGATTGCACCAGTGCTGAGCTCCACAAACATGCTCAAATAACCTCTTTCTTGTTGCCTTCCAACTCTAATTTTCCAGGAGTGTAAGATCTTGATTGCAACAGTGCCGGCAAGAGCGGATGTTTCATTATTACACCAAAACAATCGGCAGCTCACAGGCAAAGAGGGAGATTTTGTTGTCATTAGGGAGCTATTGAGTCACCAGTCCTAAGTCAAGGCCATCACACACACACACACACACACACACGCACACCCATCCACTGAGCCTCTAGTCAGGCAATTTTATTCCTAAGATTTGTACCTTACTCCAGTCCACTTAATGAAGCTGTAAATTTAGAGACATGAGAGCCTTTACAGTGTTCCTCTGAGAGCTGCTACAATGATCCTGGGACTGAGCTGGTTAATTAACTGATTATTTGCTTGGCTGGAAGCCACAGAGACATAGGGTAGATGTGGAGAGAGAAAAAGATGGGGAGGAAAGGAAAAGGACATGAGGGGAGAGAAGAGAAGAGAATGGCATGAAAAGGAAGATAGAGAGAAAATCCAAGGGAGGATGAGTTAGGAGGGTAAACAAATATTGGGAATGAACATGTCTCATATTTGCAAGATCAACAGCTTTGATGTAACAGGGAATTGTTCTGACCTGCAACAGGGCTTGTAGTGATACAATGGAAAAGAGCATTCCTGGTCTTAAATATAACATAAAATGCAGTAAAATGTGAGTAAAATAGTGAACTATTAGAGTAAAATGCGATTCATGTAAGATAGATCTCCTCGAGTTGAATCATATTGGTTTAGACCATCATTTCAAAACCATTGGTTTTGAAATGATGGTCTAAACATATTTGGAGATAAAACTTCCCTTAGTGTCGGAAATATATAACCAACCTTTCCCAAAACTAATCCAGCTCTTCCTCGCATTAAGATCTATGTGGAAAACAATCTATAAAAAAGTTTTTGAGTTATCGCGTTAAACAAAGAGTCTACAAACACGGCGCCAGACGCGGTGTTGACAAGTCCATAATAGCCTCGACTTACTGGGGATATATTTACTGTTTACTGTAGTCTCAAAATGATTCCATGTGCAGGTTTCCGCTGCCTGAGGGAGCAAAGCATCTCCAGAACATCACAGAGCCACCACCATGCTTCACTGTAGGTAGGATGTTCTTTTCAGCCGCATTCCTCCTCTTCCAGACGTAGACTGGTCCACATAGGCCCCTAAAGTTACAGAACGGCTTCAGCGCTCCACAGAACAGCATCCCACAACTTCTCTATATTATTTATTTTTTGCTTATTCTACTGGGTGAGCTTTCTTTGTGGGGTGGCTAGGCTCATCCTGGGCTCAGACTGGGCTCATCCTGGGCTCAGGTGAGGAGCTCAGACATCCGGTGGGAGCTCGGAGTAGAGCCGCTGTTCCTTTTTCATCAAAATGAGCCAGTTGAGTTGATTTGGTCCCCTGATTCAGACGCCTCCCTTGAAGGGGTTTTCTAGGCACCCAACTGGGAGGACGCCCGGGTAGACCTAGAACTTGCTGGAGGGATCTTATATCTCATCTGGTCCCCCAGGGTGTGCTGGAGAGTGTTGCCGGGGGGGAAGGAACATCTTGCAAATCCTTCTTACCCTGCTGCCATTGCAACCCAACCCTGGATAAGCAAAGGGAAATGGATGGATGGATGTACTGGAACCATTTTTCTTATGACTTTGGATCTGCATGTGTTGGACCTGGAGCCCCGATCTAAATTAACCTACTGCTAAAGTAAGTCTGTATCTCTGAGGAGGGGTCATATTAAGGTTCTAGCTTAATTTGTGAATCCATTTAATTATCCTTTTTTTTTTTTTGGTAAGAAAGCGCTTAGAATAAAGAAACCATCTTCCAGTGAGTCACAGTTGCTCTTAAATGTGATGATGATTCGGCCAATTACCTTGATGTCATATAACTCTGCAAAGATACTAAGAGATAAAATTGGTGTGAAATGATCCTGGACTAATGAAGGCACAAATGTCAGGCAGCATTTAGTATGATGTCACTACATGACTCTCTCTCAGCAGCCGTCCTCTGAGGGACTTCCTGCCATCCAGGAACCTGATCTGCAGCGTGACTGTCCAGGATCAGGCCTACTTCATACCTGACACCTGCGTCTCTGGGGCTGATGAGTCAGCTGATTGACCGTACGTCTATGCGCTCGTTACGGGCACCGCCATTACAACGGTTACATAATTTAGCAGAGCACATTCTACCTGAAGTGAGGGAATGGATGAGTGGGTTGATTCTGCAGAGCAGACACCCTTATACAGATAAGTGGAATTGACACGGCCTCGGATTCCATCGTTTCTTCAGCCGGTTAATCCGTGAGTAACGCAGGGGGCGGGGAAGAGGAGGAGGTGCTGGAAACTATCCAAGCCGATGTCATAGAAGCGACAAGTTCATCACAGGTAGATAAGGCTACGTCGCATATTTTAAAGAAAGACATAAACGGTCAGTGTACGTTTTGGGTTTTTCCTTTTCATTCCGGGAACATTATCAGGAGGATCTTCATCTGTATGTCAACGGCATACTTTAAAATACTACACCCACTTTATTAGTCATAGGCTGTGTTGTCTATAATAAGACCGGAGCTGGACCCTACGTTTGACTCAAACAAGCGCCTACAAGCCTGTTCTATGTGTTTTGGACATGTCCATGATTCAGTAAGTTCTGTCTATCAGTCAGTCTATCTTTGATACCTTCTCTAAAATATTTGAGGAGCCAATCCATCCCCTTTCATTTCTATCTTAGGCGTTGTTCCACAGGACGTGTAGCTGGACAGTTTTTAATGTATTATTCTGCCTTTTTGCCCTTTGTTGGCCAGGCGGCTTATACAGTTTAAGTGGAAAGACCCCCTGCCTCCAACCTATTCTTATTTGATCAAAGAGGTTATGGAATATCACAAGCTAGAAAAAAATAAGATGTTCTCTCTAAGGGTCGACTTCAAGTTTTTTTTCAATCTGGCCGACTTTTTTTTTTACATTTGTGAAAAACTTGGAGCCCGACTATGTAGCCCCATTATATAGTGGCCTCATATTATATGTCCATTTCTTCATTTTTGCATCATTATATCCCCGAAAAGTCTGGGATATAATGGAATCATTATCGGCGCCGCATCCACCAAAGAGCCTTGGTGTTAATGCAATAACTCATAAACTATTTCATGGATCATTATCCAATTGTAAACCCACATACACCTTAGTGTGAGGAAGAAGTGGATTGTTTTTGGGAATGGTCTGTTGTATATTTCTGACTCTAGGGGGAGCTATAACCCCGAAACTGGTAGGCCATCACTTCTCAACCGTTTAGTCCAAATTCAGTGCATATGATTTGACTCGAGGAGATCGTGATTTACTGTAATAGTTCATATTTTACTAACTAGGGGGAACTTTTCATGTAAAACTCTACCTAAACTAACCATAATAACTTCCTTGATTCAGTCCAAATGTGGTACATTTGAATCAAGGAGATCTATCTTGTAAATACGGTACTCTATTCTTGCAATTCGTATTTTACACACTAGGTGAGTTCTTTTTTTTAGATGAAAAACACTGTTTTTACGGATATATCTAAAAGATTTTCATAAATCATTTTCAAATTTTAGACCTATATAGACTTTAGTGCAAAGAAGAACTTGACTGATTTTAGAAAAAGGTCTGTTTTATATTTCTTGGACTCAAGGAGGTCTATCTTGTATATCATGTTTTCCTCTAAAAGTTCATATTTTTATCACTAGGGGGAGCTTTCTTCACAAAAAGTGGCACATAACTTCACATTTGATTTGAGGAGTTCAGTTGTTGCTTATACAACAAGACTTTTCTGGGGATATACCCTGTCTGGGATGAAAGCGTAGTTTAAATTAGGGATGTCATGATTCATCATTTTTGCTATTAACCACTATAACTTAAGTCACAGAATTATCAGAGTTAGAATTCTATAAACTACTGTATTTTAGGGGACGCCATTATGTGTGAGACGCTAGGAAATTTCTCTCGTCTATAGTCACGTATGTGTGTGTTTGTGTGTGTGTGTGTGTGTGTGTGTGTGTGTGTGTGTGGGGGGGTCAAACTGTGTGGAGTGCGTTAATGCGTGGACATGATAGAAGGAACTGAAACTTCAGAGTACTATCTATCAAAGAAACATATAAAGTTGTCAGTCTGCAACCATTTTGGTTATCTACCAAACGACCTCCTGGGTGGTTGTGGGGAGCTGCTATCGACTGCGTCACGTCTAATACGTCCCAACTCTTCAGGATAATCATTCAATACCTGTTTTGAACAAGTCAAGGTAAAAAACTAAACTTCTCTTCCACTGGTTACTTTCCTGACAAATTCAAATAATTTCTCTGTGGGTTTTAAATTCCGATATGTAGAAAGTGGATCAATCGCCTGCCTGGTCAAAATGCTAATGCTAATTATGTAGCAGGTAATTGTAAAAAAAAACGTGATTTTTCTTTTTCTCTGACAATAATCGTGATATCAAAATCTAATACCTGGACATCCCTGATTTAAAAGCATCTTCTCCCTCAAGGGACACCTTGACTTAGAGATTTAGATCTGGTGGGTGGTTTCTCCCACCGGGCTCATAGATTAGCTAATTTATTCTTATTCTTATTCATATTCTTATTCTTATTAAAGGAGATTTAAAAGGATAAAACATTTTGATGGAAGTCTTATGCTGCTGCATCTGCTGTCAAACACTGCAAAGCTGCATCCGACCCATTAATCTAAAAAGCCTTCCCCTGATTATCTCAAACTCAAATCTCAAAACAAGAAAGTAATTAGCGGAACTTCGATTGTCTCAAATGAACACAAATTATTCTTTAAAGCATGGAGTCACAACAGGACACAGACAAACACAGACTCTGGAAAGAGCAGACAGAAACACAGGTTTATTTTTGGATAATACTTTCAGTTTATTGATCGCAGAAGCCGTCATCCAGGGGTCTTTTAAGAGGTTAAAGGTCAGTCGGCATTAAAGCTTCCTGCTGGTTCTCTTCAGCACCACCGTACCGGCTTTGGAGGTCTAAAGAGGCAAAAAAAGGATTATTAAAGGAAGGAATTTCTTACTACGGTTTCTCAAGATAATTCCCTTCCACAATATTTAGTGACACGTCTACAGGAAGCAAGTCTTAGCTTATTCTGACATCTATATTTTCACAGAGTGAATGAAACTGAGCAGGTTATTGGCTGAATCTGGTAGGCAGTACACATTCATCTGAAGCGAAATTGTTTTTGACATAAGTAATAAGTCCAGTAGTTTCAATTCTGCCATATCAATTTCAAACTCAAAAAAGCAACCTCCAGTCATTCCCTCCAATTTCCTGTTTAAGCACCAGCCATTTCCTGTTTGAGTCCCTCGCGACAATGTGGATGTGGAAATTTTACCCACACCGATAGCTGTTCCTACTATTCCCTCCCTCCTAGACATGCACCTATGGGGGGAGCTAGAATTTTTCTTAATCAGAGACTTTATTGCACAGTTAAGATTTAAATACAGTATATTTCACCAGTCATTCCTTGTTTATCTCTAAAGCTTTGAGCAAATACATGGAATTGAAAATGTTTTGCAAACTGTACCTTTGCTGTTAAAGCAAATAATGCGTGTGCAAAAAGTCTGTTAATTTTCTCATTCATTGCATTTTCAACTGCTGAAGATAATGCATATTCAAACGTGTAATACATAGAACACTATTTTAAAAAAAGGTAAGGTATACTATAACATCATATACAACATTTTTGAGCAGACAAATATAAAGAGAGAAACAAGTTTTTCATTCAGACAGTATCTCAGGCAGGAGCCAATCAGCTGGGGTCAGTGACCTTTTGGTCCCGCCCCTGGATCTTGGTGATATAGTGGAATCGTCATGCCACCAAATCCACCGCAGACCCTTCATGTTAACCCGATAACTCAAACACCATTTCAGTATTGTACTCTAATAGTTTACATATGAATTATTATAGGGAGATTTTTTATATAAAAAGTTCTATCACGGAATTGCTAGTACAATGCAGGGGGAATAGGGTCTTTTTGGGGATATAGCCTTGCTGTCATGGATGACAGCGTAGGCCTAGCTTATTATAGTTTTGAAAAAAAACAAATCGACATTTGGTCAAATTATGTATTTTCTGTAAATTGTTTTCTTCCTTGAGAATTTCTCTGAAGCACAAAAAGAACAGGAAGAGAAAAATGGAAACATTTAGTGAATTATCTCCAGCAGACTTGAGTTTAAAAGGTCAAATATGAGACGCTTGACTTGCTTTCTGCTCTACGTTACTTTGGAAACTGCTTTGCTCATTAGCAAAAACCTTTTCCCAATTGAAGAAATATAACATAAATGACTCTAATTGCTCCTGCGCGGGCTCTGAGCGTAATAACTGCTGTCATGGCGGCGGCTTCTCAGTCCTAAAAGCCTCGCTGAGTGTGTTTACCTCGATGAGCTTGCCTCCGCTGACCTCAGAGGTGTGGAAGTAGTTGGGGAAGGTCACGCTCAGCTTGCTTCCCTCCATGTGCACAGTGGCCTGAAACATCAGTCAGAGAACATTCATCCTCTGCTCAGTTTATGGATCTATGTCTCTACCCTGCAAATCTCTGGATTCTCTGCCTCCTACCTTGAACTTCTTTCCTCCAATGGTCTCCATGTCACATTCCTTGCTGATGGTGAAGCTGTTGGTGACTCTGGCGTTTGTGGGGTAGACTTGGGTCCATGAGAAGGTATCACCGTCCTGGGTGACCTCTGTGATCATTTTGTAGTCCCGGCCCTTCTCGATGACATCGTCTGGAATGCCTGGCGGAGGAAACGAGGAGGCGTCTGAGCAAACAGAATAGGAGAGGAGGTAACGGTTAAAGGGGTTTAGAGGGAGTCTGTCTCACCGAGCAGCTTGCAGAAGGCCTCGTATCCCTCCTGAGTCTCGGTTTCCCATCTTCCAGCGAAGGCCATGTTGGTGGTGTTGGTTGGTGGAGGTGTGAGAGCAGAGATGTTGAAGCAAGCTGAAGGAAGAGCAAGGTACTGGGACCGGGATTCCTATGTGTTTATATACCGCAGCCTCCCTCATCTGCATACGATGACACAATAGAGCGATTACGGCCGAAGGTGATAACTACGATGGTCTGCGAGGGAGAGGGCAATAACTTGGGCGAAGGCCCGTTTATGGAGTTCCGAAGTGAGTAAAATGCTGACTGCTCTTCATGGATGAGCTGGTCGCTCACCTCCAGGTCAGTGAACTCTCCTGAAATGGCTTTATGGTGGCGCCCTCCACTTTTACTGCCGCTGAGTCAGAAATCTAATAAAGAAATACTATCCATCTATTTAAAGTACTTTTTTATCTTCCACCGGTCTGATCTGTAAAAAGATCAAATATATACTCATTCATGTCTTCACCCGTACGATGATGAAACCTCATATGAGACAATGCAGTACTTGTTTGAGGGGGTATAGATTATGAGTGTGTGTGCGTGTTCATTACAAGCGAGGAAGAAGGAATATCAACCTAGTTTTCGAGAAGAATTTAATAAATGTCTTTCTCTGTCTATAGTTTTAGTAAAAATAATTATACAGCATTATATTTGTGAGCCATCGTTAGAAGTCCCTCTCATCTGTATAATTATCATTATTGTCAAGTTTCTTTAAAGAGGAATGTACTTGAAGATCCGACAAAAACAAGTACGAGATAAAAATAAAAATAATGAAATCAGGAGGGGGACCCGGAAATATTTCACAGCACTATGTTTGGTTCCCTTAACTACAAATATCGCTCTAAATGTATTATAAAATGACAAATTGTTTGGTCAAGCATGTTTCTAAACAATAAAAAGAAAACCTGACTTATAAAGTTATTTCATGATAAAATTCTTTATTCCATGGAAAATACAGCGTTTTAATTAGATTAGCTCCAACTTTTAGTAAATCATGTTTTAAACCTTATTAGCCTTTTTTTGGTTGAAACAATTTGCATAAATATGTTTACTAAGTCCTCACTGCTTTAAAAAGCCCCCCAAAAAAACCTACTTTTCGAATTTGACTTTCTCAATAGCCATGATTAATGCCTCCTCCTCGGTGGCCCCTTTCACCTGTGGTGTGCCCCAGGGCTCCATCCTTGGTCCCATATTCTTTACAGCATATACATGATGCCACTGGGTCATATTATAAACAGCTAGTTAGTATAGTTAGTTACCCAAAGTTTGCTCAATCAAACAGTTGAGCAGGATATTAAAGGGTTAGTTGTGGGTTGTGGATTTAATTGGGTTAATTCTTGTCGTTGGATTCTTCTATATTCGGTACTTTTTTTGTTTTCATCTGTTTTCTGTCACCGCTTATCCTGTCCATGGTCACGGGGGTCTGGAGCCTATCCCAGCTGACACTTGATGAGAGGTGTGGAACAACCTGGATGAGAAGAGTTTAAACCCAGGGCTAATACGCCCAAACAAACTCTCACACTCTCCCAAACAACTTCCCAGTTCATGTTTTGTATTTGTGGTCCAATCAGTGGAGCTACATAATGGTGAGCCATAGTGTGTGAACAATGTGAACATGCTTTGAATATAAATGTTAGAATAATGCATGATGATTGATCTCCCGCTACCACTGGGCGTAAAGACTGTCTGCATTAATGCGAGCAAATATAACTGATTCCAACTGATGCCACTAAATATCTGTAGTAATCCCATTCCCCACAGGGGTAGGAAAGAGTTCTGACAGTCGGTGCAGCAAATTAAGTTAACACTGCAAACTGGTGACGGACTCACAGACTCTTCTTTCAAGAACACCACCGCACTACTAACAGAAATAGACTTTATTTCTGCTTCAGTGGCCCTAAAATTGTCCCTTAATGTGACTCGGTGTTTGACAAACTGTGAATAAGAAAAAGCTTTCGATGCTGCTCCTGACCTGGATTTCACCGCCGCTCACACGGAGACTCGGCAGTGTTTCCAAACTACCGAAAGTCAACGTGTCCTCGGCACTCTTTATTGATACATAAAACATCATATTGGCCAACATCCCATAAAAGACATCCACTATCTCTCTCTCTCTCAGTGAGACAATCAGAGCTCAGCTTTGGGTGTAAAAGTTTTGCAGAAATGCAGTTTAACAGAAACCCTTCTGCTTACATTTAACATGTTATCCTTCTCATAAGAGCATCTTTGTATTTTCTCACATGAGCTGGTTGATAGTGAAAGATGTCATTGTGTTCAGGTTGACCCTCTGACATTTCTCCTTCCACCGTATAGTTGATGAGATTGCATTTATCTCTTCAGCAATATATTCAAACCATTTTTTGATTCTCCCAGACGTCTCTTTTTGTAGTTTTAATAGTTGAATCAAATTTCATGAAAACAAAATATACCAGCATTATTAATGTAGTTTTTGAGGACGGCAGTGGTGGAATGTGTGTTATGATACATTGATTTCATTTATTCAAAAAAAGTGTTTTTTTTAACCAAAAATCTCCCCCTACTGAGGGAAATATTCAACCGACCTTTCCCTAGATCGATGCAGTTCTTCCTCGCACGAAGGTCTATGGGGAATTAAATTTGAAAATGATTTCTTTAACATTCTCATGCATTAACTCTATGATTTTCATTTTAATGTATGTATTAATGGAAATTTTCATTGCATACTTTATTTAATTTGAATTTTTTATGATTTATTTGAGTTAACTTTCCTATAATTTATTTTTTTTGACTGATTGTGAACTTAGACTATGCTGAGCTTCCTTTAACGGAACTGAATCAAGTGGAAATAAGTCAGACTAACTAGAAAAAGCCTTGCTTAGTGGAGAAGCTAACTCTGTGGTCGAGCGGACAATAACTGCTCTTTCGCTCTCATGGTATTCATCACCTTCTCTCTTTCTCCTGAGCTCTGACTGTCTCAGTCATTTCATTTCTGTGTGTGTGTGTGTGTGTGTGTTTGTGACTGTGTCTGTGTCTGTGTTTTGTTTGTGTGTGTGTGTGAGTGAGTGTTTGAGGGTGTGGGTGGCAGTTTAGCCTTGGCTTAATGGAAACATTTGAAAAAGAAATCTTCATTTGTTGTTGCAGGGACGCATATATCTTTCCCCACAGAGAGTGGTGGTTGAATTGTCTTCTCACGAAACACCAGCTCTGTTGGGTGGTGGTGATATCACTTAAATAACAAGTTAAACTCAAGACTAAAGCGGGTAAAGGACATTTCTATGACATATAAGTGGGTTGTTAAACTCTGTGTGTTAAATAATGTAGGGTAATAATGTAGGGAAATCTGAACTTTACATTGCAGTGGTTGTTTATCAGACAGTGAGATGATCACCTCAACATTGTTCCAGACATATAAATCATGCGCGGCAGTCTTCATCGTTTGGTGAGTCTCAGCGTTTACAGAGCGGTGCAGTCTGTGGTCAAGTCCATTAAGTGGAGACTCAGGATCGATCAGATTTAGTAGGGGATTAAATCTTATCCTTATGTCAAAATAATGATGCATCTCCTGTCACCGGAATTTCATTCCATGCACAATGTTCTGGACTAATTTGCACTGTTTATATGGCTTTATTTATTGTCAAGTAATCCAACTGTCACCGCAGCGCTGAGTAGTGATCAAAGTTCACCTCTTTACGTTTATTGTTGAAGCTGGTTATACTTTAATAGTGGGCTGTAATTAAACTTTTGCTCAAACATTCCCTTTTTTTTCTGGGCGTATCTCCTCCAGTGGGAAACCTACTGGTCAATGAGTAACCAGGACAACTGTCCGTGAAGTCATGCTACGTCTGCATCTCGACTTATTTTACGATCCATACCTGGTACGGGAAAATATAGACGACCAAGCTGAGCTGATAGTCACTATGGTAAACTAGAAAAAGAGAATATGAACAAGGAGTTAACGAAGAATGGGAGGAGAGGGGGGTAAGGGAGGGAGGGAGAAGAAAAGATTCTAAAGAAAGATACATATAGATAGATTCCTTTTATCTGCAGCTCTAAAGAGGGGATTTACGATGGAGGAATTAAAGGAGGGAAGGCCTTGATATGTAAATGAGGCTGCTGCTAATCAAAGCAATAAGATTAGCCTTCCAAATTGAGATGAAGAAAGGCTCCATTATCTGGGCCGAGTGTCATGTTTAATAACGTGGAACGGCTTGGTAATTCACTAGTGATGCAACTGTAGCCCCATGTGGGTGTGCGCAAGTGTCTTTATGTGTGAGTGGGTGTGTGGGAGAGAGTGAAATAAGAAAAGGGAAAGAAAAGATGCATATAGAGAATATTCAGCATGTAGAAAGTTCTGACCTTGTCTCAAGCATGAGTGAGAGCTTCCGTGTGTGGCTCAGAGAAAGATAGTCAGAGGTGACAGAGAGGGAGCTGGTTCCCATGAGAACAAGTGTGTGCTAAGTTTGTATGTACACACTTGGCCTCTACGCAAAAGTTTTTACACGGTTACAGAGAGATGAACACAACGGCTAATTGCTTCAATATATCATAAAACATCGAATTAATTAACAGAGAAGCGCGACGAAGTTGAGGAGAAGAGCGAGTGAATTGACAGCAGGTGATGAAGATGACTGCGATACACAAATAAGCACACATTCCTACACAGGGATCTGATCCGGAGAGGACACTGGATGTAGTAATAAAGATTTTTTTCATTACAGCGGATGATATGTGATGATTAGTTATCATTCAGGAGTTATCTGTGACAGAAGAGCGGCAGCAAGAATGAATGGAAAGGTTTGCCAGATGGTAGTGATGAAGACGAAGATGCTAAGATTTTCGTTGGGAGAGACAAGGATGTACAGGATTAGAAATGAGCAGATCAGGGGGACAAACCAGGTCAGACGTCTTTGAGACAAAGTAAGAGAGAACAGATTGAGAAGGTTTGGACACGGGAATATAACAGAAAGTGAACATAACAAAAAAAAAAAGGGGGGGGGGGGCGAAGAGGAGGTTTCTGGATGTGATGAGAGAGGACATGCAGTTGGTTGGTGTGGCAGTGGAAGATGCAAAGGATATGGCAAGATGGAAAAAGGGGATTCACCTTGGCGAAAGAAGACAAGGACATTTTTTGATGATTAGTGTGTCAGGAGGGATCGTGATTGAAGGTTATCTGCCCTGAGCAGCAGCAAGATAAATACTTCATTATCCAGACACTGGTGGTGGTGGTGGCGGCTGATGACTCGGCTGTGATGGAGGAAATACTGAAGTGGGTTGAATCTGTGAAGACTGGGTGGTGATAGGAAGGTGGAGGGCCTGTATAACATTCATGTATACTCTTCATTATCAAATACAGCAAAGTGAAGTTAGTTATCTACACTTCACCCTTCCCTGAGAAGCATTGGGGGATTCCCCCAATGACGCCCCTGTGAGGTGTTTGTGTCTTGGTCAACGACACTAAAACTTGTGGACAACAGTAGTCTGAACTCTTGACATGAGTCTGACTTCCCTTACCTCCTGAGAAACCGCGTGAATGAACCAACAGTCAAAGTCAACGTGCGCTTCATCATCTCTGATGACATCAACATGATGTCTCATGTTTGTTGATGTCAGCTATAAAAAAAAAAAGGGAGCTATAGAGAAGAAACCAACCAGAAGCTAAAGGCCATCATCATCGATTATAAAGACATGACGGACAGAACCGAGGAGGCCGAGGAAGAGTAACTGGCGTGGTGGTGTTTAGTGCTTAAGCAAAGGACATGCTTTCTCACACAGTTTTACTACAAGAGAATATCCAGGCTAACTGACCTGGAGGCACGTTAATGACAAAAGAACACACATATTTAAGATGTGCCTTAAAACAGAGCTGTACCTCCCTGGGCCCGCTCGGTATACCACGCTGTAACCGGTCCCTAACATCCAAAGTGATGTAGGCCTCCTTCCCGATTTCTGTGATTGTCTTTTTCCTAGAATACTGTATAAGACGTAAGAGCTGGTCATTCCATCTGCTTGGAATAGTGAAGAGATCCAAGCAGATAAAGGAGAACATTCTATTCTGGTCTTCCTTGATATGTTCGCCACTTATGATGTCATCGATCACTCCATCCTTTATTAGATAGATGACACAGATATATTGCAGTCACAGGTAAAGCCCCTTCAGTGGTTTACCTCATATTCATCAGACAGACCTTTTTGTTACGTCTATTGGAATCCATTCATCGGCCCTGCTCCACTGTTATATGGAGTGCCTCAGGGCTCAGTTCTTGGCCCGATCCTCTATACCTTCTTCATGCTTCCCCTCGGCCAAATAATATGTCACCTTGCTGTTACGCTGATGATACGAAGCTGTACATGTCCATAAAACCGAATAATTCCCCATTATAAACACTCCCCGTGACTGCATAGCCGCCATATAGGACTGAATGGCACAGAATTAGGTACACCTCAATTCTGATGAAACAGAGCACTTCATTATCGGCCCGGATAATACCACTATAATCATTCTCAAGCACATCGGTCCAATTCCTCCCGTGGTTAAAACTTACAGCAAGAACGTTTCTATTCCTGCTACTTCCAGCTAATAAAACAAATTATCAAAATCAAACCTTCACTTTCAACAATTCACTTTTCACCTTTCTGAGTGAAACCGCTCTGGCACGACTTCGGTCAGTCCAGATTGTGGTAGCTAGACTTATAATCGGTATTAGTCATTGATCACACAAAACACTAATTTTGTCTGCCTGTTAAGATTTTAAGATACTCTTTATGACCTGCACGGCCCCTCAGGTCTCTCCACCAGTTCTTGCTTACTGTACTATTAACCAATCTCAAAACCAAAGCCGGATCTGCTGACTCTCTTTAAAAAAAACTTGCTTTTCCATAATGTAAATTGCTTGTATGTTTTCTGTGTATGTGAGGCATTCTGTTCTGTATTCTTCTTCTATTATGCTTTTTTAATTTTTAACGAGGCACTTTGTTTATACCTCTGTTTCGAAAGCTGTTAAATAAAGCTTTACTTACTTACTAACTCCCTTACAGCGGCAATGGAGCAGCATCTCCCGGTGCATTGTGGGACGCTAGAAAGATTAATTAAGTAATACGAGATCAGCTCAGAGAAATAGAACCTGATTGGCAAATTATTTTTGGAGAGTACACACATGGAGAATAATAAATCAATGTTTGAAAAAAAGATTTTGGAAAGAAAACATTTGTTAAATGAACTATATGGCCAAAGTTCTAAAATGTTGCTAGCATACTAGAAAATGAACTCAGCAAGCTGAAAAATCCTACACACAAAGTGAAAGACCCCGAATATATATACGATTAGGGAAACAGGATTTCCTTAGGTGTTTCAAGTAGAGCCAAACATTTTAAGACTAGCGGAGAGGAAGGAATAGGTTTGATTGGGATATTCATTCATGCATAAGTAGGTAATAATAACATAAATCTTGTTTCCAGGATTTATCCATCTCTACATCTGCATAAATGTCATTCCACGATGTACGTTAGATCCAGATGGGAGAAAGAAGCCAACGAAAAAGTATTTAAATCTTTGTATGACACAGTCTACCACCTTCAGCTCAGGTCTCTGGAGGGAACCACGATGAAAAATAATCTACGTTTGTTCCATTACATTTCATTTTCCACTGTTCATTCAGGGTCAGACCATGGTGGCAGCAGGCCAAGAGGGGTATTCCTTCTCCCCACTAATGCATATGTACTACTTTGCACGCAACCCAACTCCCATCCCTGCAGCTGTTGAGCCCACAGGGCAGCAACTCCATGAAGCTTTTTCGACCCAAGCCTCACGGCCTATGAGCTGCACTCCCAGGTCTGGTTCCAGAAGGTGTCCTCATCCACCAGGTCTGGACAAGATGTCTCAACTCCCTCGGTGCCAATTCATTGGCTATTTCAAACATGCTCTTAGTCTGAGCCCTCCCCTGAGACCACTTTGCTTTGGGAGACCCCTCCAGGGCCTTTCACCGCAGACGACAAAGCTCTTCGGATTACAGACATGTCTTCGTGCTGGGTAAAAAAGATCAGATCAATAATCGGCCCGGTCGTGGATTTTAGTTTCAGTGTTATCTACCTGGGGGAGAAAAAGGGCAAATTGTTTTTCAAAAAACTATTAGAAGGTGGCAAAAAGCAATTCACAGGAAATTAAGAGATCGTAATAACGGAATATGAATCAACTGACTTTTTCTCTGACTCCGAAAACTGTGACAGAAAATGAGGAAACCTTTTTTTGAATACGATGATGATTCTGTCTCAATGGGTGTTTTTTTCTTCTTTAAAGACTATAATTGTATCTCAGGTTAAACAAAAAGACTGATGTTCAGGTCAAAAACAACTTGTGTGTTTTCTTATCTCTCCACTCTTTGTCTTACATGATGTCCAGTGTTTCATCCCTCCCAGGATGAACAGACTGTTCTTACAGATAGTCTGATCTGAAAACCCAAACTTCTTCTTCTACTTTCAGCTGGTCCATTTAGGTGTTGTCCATCAGATTATCTGTTTCCATCTTTTTCTGGCCTCTGCATCTTCCTCTGTCACATCAAACAATTGTCCATTCTCGTCACATCCAGAAACCTTTCACTCACACACTTGTATTCTGTCTTGCTGCGACATTCATTACTCCACCTCTCCAAGTTTTCTTCCAACTACTCTCACTACAGATCACAATGTCATCTAAAGACGTCACAGTCAATAGAGACACCTGCCTGACCTCCTTTAACTTTACATTTGGATCAAATCTCATTTGTTAGTCTGTCCATCACTATAGCAAACAAGAAGGGGCTCATATCAGATCATTGGTGCAGCTCCACCTCCACCCTGAACCCATTGGCCACTCCTGCTGCACACCATAAGACTGTCACGCAGCTCCAATACATATCCTGTACCACTCTAACATACATCTCCATCACTCTAGACTTCCTCATACAATACCACAATTCCTCCCTTTAAATCCAAAAAGACACATCACATCATCCATCCTCACATCCTCCACTCCTCTCTGTCTCTTTAGGAGCAAAATAACCACCACCGATAATAATCATCTGACCAGGTCAGGAAGACCCCACCTCCAATGAGCTCTCAGGGTTTTGGTTGCCTGCCCATGACTAAGAAGAATACTTTATTAGTCACATACAGCCATACATAGTACAACATAGTGAAAATATTTCTCTGCGTTTGAGCAGTGGGCAGCCCCTGTGAAGCACCCGGGGAGCTAGGGATTCAGGGTCTTTCCCAAGGACCCTACGACAAGTAGACCATGGTGGGGTTTGAACTGAATTAGAATTTATGTCAAGTCTTACAGAACTCCTTTAGGTCCTATAGATTTATTTCTTCAATTTTCAATCAGTAAGGACATTCAACATATGTTCTATGGAACAATACGGCGTCACCTAAAGGGCAATAAGAACTTATTGAGCGTGGACCAACCTACTGTTGATGGTATTCTTGCAAACTCGCCCTATGGTGGGCTGACATCATTATAACCTCCTGCCTAATAATCGGTAGGTCCGCTTTGGCTGCCTTAACAGCTGTTTGATTCACTGTGAAACCTTTCAATCAGAACCAGCATGAACTTTTTCAGATTTCTCTAGTTGGGATGTAACGCTCAAGTTCTGTTGACACCAAAGCCAGCTGACAGCACAGCAGCCGGGTTGAGGAGGGTCGAGTGTCAACCCTTCCCAAAATCCCAAACAATGTTTGGAACATCTAATATACGCCCGATCCTTGGCTGGTAGCAACTGTTTGCAGCCAGACACGACCGTCTGCTGGTTGGGGAGTGTGGGAGTACTGGGTACAGCGACCTACTCAGATGCCTGCGACAGGACTTTGAAAACCACCAGTGAGCCTTCTAGTGTTTGGGTATTGCAGGGAATTTTTCTATTGCAATATTTTGTGGCGTAATACGAAACGTATTGCAATATATTCTTATATATTCCTATTTTGACATTAGATGCATAGAACATCTAGGAAATGCAACATGTATTTACTATTAACAATTTTTTTGTTTGATGTTTTATGATTAACTACTCAAAAAAATAAAAGAAATATATACTCAAGTTTAACAAAGAAATACTAAAAAATAGAATATACTACTACAAGTTAATCGCATAGAAAGTTGTCATTTAAAATATGTTAGGGGTCTGATTTTCATTTACTTACATTGTTCAACAGGCTTCAGACTTAAACTTATATCTTGGTCTCATCCTACATACATTCGTTTTATTACTTCCGACAACTATTTTGGCGTTATTCTGTATATTTATCCAGTGTGTTCGTCAGATTCTCAAACTGAGTTTTTCAAAAAAAAAGATAAAGAAAAAGCATGAAGAGACACATGGTGCACAGGGAGGTGGGAGAAACAAGTAGGGAAAAAAGAATATCCTTATTTGCATAAATATTGTATACGGCTAATATTAGCTATAACACCAGAGAAACCTTTTAGAGTGCTCCCAATTGTTTATGGTAATTGTACCAGCCTATCGAAACCAATTTGACCATGACTGTTGATGGCTGAAGAATGCTGCTTATAGCACCTTTGACTTTGAAAAGCCTGACAGCGAGAGCTGCCTCAGTCGGGCAATGAGCCAATCTCACCATTAAACATGGAGACAGAAATAGGCCACAGTAGCCGCCAACAGTGAGCATTCTGTTGTTGTTATCTGTACTGTTTCTCAATCCATTCTGACAGTCCTACCATCCTTTGGGGAGAGAAGCAGCAGCCACTGGTGATTAGAAAAAACCCCGCCGCCCCCACAGCCCCCACCTTCAACCTTCATCTAGGAGCCAAATTATGCCTGCATTAATATTTCATATTACACCAGGACTTGCAGAGAAACCACATGTGTACTCAGCCCTTTGTCTTCATGTCAAATGAAATGTGCGCGGCAATCATCAGAGACTGAACTGAGGTGGTGAGAGGAGGGGTGGCAGAGAAAGGAAGGGGGTAGAGGGAGATGAGAGGAAAGGAAGGCAGGAAGGAGAGTTGAGGGAGGGAGGGGAGGGGGAGCCAGGTGGGGCAAATAAAGGCACATAGAAGTCCGGAGATCCAGGTGAGAGGAGAGTGGTGAGGAGGTATGAAAGCTGAGGGAAGTCAGACAAAGAGAGAGGCAAGCAGGGCCGAGACGTAAGAGGAGAGGAAAGGAGGTGACAAGAAATACCTTTGTGTTCTAAATAATTTAAAGAGGTGAAGGCGTAGACCGGGCTGGAGAGAGGACTAAGAGGTTGGGAATACATTTTAGAGCAAACCCGTGACCATTGTGATATTTTTAGTTAGGAAGCCAATTTACATATTCTTTTTAAAGTTTCACTGAAAGATAGAATCCCAGTGTGAGGTAAATGTGTAAGCACTTTAAGTTACAAGCTATCTGATAATAGTATTATTATCTGTCATTGTTATAAATGATATCCAACAGACTTGGTCCTGATGTGTAGCTTAATACAAGAATTACTTGTGATTGTGTTTAAAAGGTATTCAAAAGCTGTGAGGCTTTATGAATAAGATTAGAACTTGTGTTTTTTCTGCATGCGGTCAGTTGGTGGTCAGTTAATAGAGCATCCGGTCTTGGCTTCAGTCTTGTTGGATTAGGATCTGTTGAGAGGACGCCAGTTTTCTCCATCTTGTGTTTGCAGATGGAGAGTCCGACAGAGAATGTAGCTATTTTAAGAACTTCCTTTCCTGTTAAACTGGGCTTATCCTGTAGGATTCTAGAGTCGCGGCTGATTGATTCCACCTCACGTACAAATAAATCTTTTGCGGACGTTCCCGACTTGAGTCCTCGGCCCCTGCAGCTCGTTGTCCCTATTGGCAATAGTCAATAAAGTTTTGTTTAAAAAAAAAAAACTCCAAGCGAGAAAGAAGTTTGTTTGCTAGCAACATGCTAACAAGACAGAAATGAGGTGTCCTAATAATTTTTTACCATCCTGTGTGCTGAAACCTCTTTAAAAAGATGTGCCAGCGTACCTGGACTCGTAGATTCGCTGGGACGCCGTATGGGTAGTCTATTTTGCTGCGGTATTTGAAGGTAAGTTAGCTACGTTTAACCGTATAGAGAGTTAACCTGATAGCTAGCACCGCTCTGACAGAACTCTCTCCCTTGCTGAGGAGTTGCTACCAGCCACAAACTGCGATTCCTTCTTTATGTCTGCTTGTTTTTTTATTATTTACATGACGCGCCATGTCGCCACGGCAACGCAGATGCTCAGTAGCCACAGTGAGAAAAAAAAGGGGGCTGTCGTCAGGCAATCGAATCTGATGCTAGCTGCCTTTTAATGGGCAGAAACCTCAAGCAGATCCAAGAGTCAGGGTGGACGGCCTACTGCCATGACCGGATGGGTTGGATGAGAGAGAGAGAAGGAAAGAGAAACAGAGAGAGAGAGAGAGAGGGAGGAGAGATAGTAACACAGGGGGTTTTAGGGAGTTCGAGAGAGAGGAGGAGGGCAAAAGAGAGGGAGAGGGCAAGAGAGAGGACATAGGCGTTGGAAAGAGGCGGCGAGAAAGAGTGATTGAAAAGGGGGGAGGTGTGGAAGGGACCCAGACATGCAAATAAACAACAATGGTATCAGCTATAGTAATCCACTTTCTTCCGCCTCTCCAGGGTCGGGCCGCGGCGGCAGCAGGGATCCCAGGATGATGATAACCATAATAATAGTATGATAACATTTATCAAAAGCCTCCGGAAAATAGTATACTATAATAATGATAATAATAATAATTATCATCATCATCATCATCATCATCATCATCACCAAGCAGGTCCACAGCAGTAGATGCAGCAACCATCCACGTGACCCTGAAGGGTGGGGAAAAAAAACAAGATTCCAGGGAAGAGGTCAAACTAGTAACATGCATTAAAGTGAGAAGGATGTATAAAGAGGAAGAGTGAGAAGCTCAGGGCATCATGGGAGATCCCCTAGCAGTCTACACCTAAAGCAGCATAGCTAAGAGCTAGCTTAGAACAGCCTTAATTATAAGCTTTATCATAAAGGAAGGTTTTAAGCCTACTCTTAAAAGCCTACTCTTAAGAGACACCAGAATCGGAGGTCGGCTCCGGTGTCTGCCCCCCAGAACCGAGCTGGTTCCACAGGAGAGGAGTCTTAAAGCTGAAGGCTCTGGCTCCCATTCTACTTCTGGAGACTCTACGGACTGGAGTCTGATCAGAGCATCAAGACAAAAAGAATTTTGTAATGAATTTAATTATTTCTGATGTAACATTTTAAATCAAGTTTGTTTCTTACAGGGACACAGAGTAGACTTCCCGAATTATCGTATATTTGGTAAGTTAACGAGTAGACTTACCGAATTATCGTATATTTGGTAAGTTTACGAGTAGACTTACCAAATTATCGTATATTTGGTAAGTTTACGAGTAGACTTACCAAATTATCATATATTTGTTGGTTATTGGCATTTTTGATCGTACATTGCACAGAGGGTGAAATTATCGTACAAATATGAAAATTATCGTACGTCTGGCAACACTGATGGGGAGCTTGGGTTTACTTTGATGTTTGGTCTTGGTCCACGCTGCAGACAAACTTCCCCTTAATCCTGCGTTCACATCTGTATGGTAATTACTGCACATAACATCTGACTTTGTATACTTGTTCTTGTAAATTGTATTTATTTCCTTTTATTTTCCTTTGGAACCCTCTCTGGGGTAAGAAGACTAAAACCCAATAACTCAAAACAAGCAGCAACCAGTGCACAAGCAAAAAAGTTAAACTAAACTGTATGCACATCCACAAAGTCATCTGGAAACCGAAAACAACCAAAACGATCATAAATAATAAATTTGACCAAATTAAACATCTCTGGTATGCATTTACTTTCGAAATGTATCAAAATCAAATCCTGTTCCTATTTCTAACACCGAAATAGTGCAACAAACAATGCAACATTTTGCTTGTGGTCAGCAACCTATAAACAGTGTGCCTTATGAGAGGATAAGTTATAAAGCAATTTTATAGAAAAAGTAGAGCTAAAGGTACAACCGTTAGACAGAAGGCTGCTTCATCTTGGAGAGCGCTCTTCCTCCTAGCCTTCCTAAAATATAGCAGGGGGGTTTGTTCAACTGGTTATTGGATATTTCACACATGGTTCAATCACCATCTGTGAACTGTTAACGTCTGCACAAAACTCTCACAAAGAAAACTGTATGAACTGTTTTTGAGATATTTTTCAGTTTTGAGTCGGACTGACTGATCCACATTGCTATCCATAGAATCACGTCTCTAGAATGGTGAACAACAATCATCAATCTGCGCTCACAGGAAAAATTAGATTCCAGTTCATGCAAATATGACTAAAATCACCTAGATAGTGGGTCTGAGTCCTTTTCAAATAAAATTTGGTTTTGTTCCAGTCAACAAACAATAAAAGCTATAATTCAAGCTAATTGCCTGTCAACGGCAAAATTGCCATAAAAGTTTGATTACACTGATACAGGTGGCAGTGGGTTTGTTCCATTGTCCATAGACGGGAACAATCCAACTGGCAGATGGGGCTTCTCTAAATGAAAACAAAGAATGGACAACCACATACACACAGAGTCAAGAGACGACAATGGAGGACAGATCTTCTTTTTAACAGTTGGGGTTCGAGGATAAAAATGTAGATAAAGGGAGAAAGCCTTCTTGGCAAAGCTTTTTGCAAGATAATGGTAACTTTTTGGATTTATTTTTCATTTTCTGGGCCTAGGAATGCAAATTTATTCATGAATTCACCAGTTTACACAGTAAGGGTAATTTGGAAAATGCAATTCATGGCTGTAACATTTTCAGTCATGTAGCCATTCGTGGACAGATCACCAATAAAAACGTTAGCCCCATTTGCACAGCCTGTTCAATGTTGGGCTGCTATGCCTCTATTACATCTCTGATCTGTATAATAATGTATATACTAAAGGCTTTTCTCCTCTGTCACGGCAGTGAAGGTGGTAGCAGAGGTGAATTGGACATCTGTTTAAACGCCAGGTTTGAAAGGCAGGATAGGGATTGATGTTTTGATCTTTTATTGTGTATTGTGTATAAAACATCAAAGTGGTTCTAGAGAAGGGCCTTCATTTGAGCGCTGTTGCACAATCTCAGTGTAAAAAGGACTATTGACAGACTATCTCGTTTGTCTGTGTGTTAGACTGCTGACTTTAGTGATGCATCTCCAGCAAAAAAACAACAACATAGATTTGCTGCTACGTGACTGCGATCAGTGAATTTAGGATCATCTCCCTGCTTGTTTAGTATGTTAAAAACAAAGTAAAACAGCAAAAATCGCTGGTTACAGGGCCGCTCTCACTTAAAAATAAGGCTAAATAAAAATGTATATTTTAAATGCAAGTGTTGCCTGCTGTTAACTGCAAACAACATGGCTGATCATGTTCACTGCGAGCGGGACGTTTGGATATTGAATTGAAACAGATCCTGTGAAGAATCATTTTCACAACATTGCCATATGAAGGTGGAACTTTTATAAATGAAAAAGGAATACTGTTGTTATGTAAAAAGGTCCTTAGAGTGTCACACTTAATTACACACTGACACACACTTGACAAGGAGCTACTAGCTGGTTGGTTGGCTGATTAACACTAGCTTGTCTGTGAGTGCGCTCCTATCATGGTGAGATTACTGCAGCCTCTTGTTAACCCTTATTGTCAGAAACGGCCCAGTGGCTCACCTTCAAGCACACTTATCAGCCTCTTATTCCCGAACCACTCTCACTATCAACAATTATGTGTGTGTCCTTGTGCGTGAGTGTGTATCTCTGTCCCTCTCACTAGCTCGGAAGTTTGCAGCCTCGGCTTCGAGAGCCCTTAAATACGCTCTCTCTCACTCTAACCTGATTATTAATTAGAGCCTGCCTCTCGCTGACCTCAGCCCGACACTGCTATCTCTGTTACCAAGGAGACCGACACAAAGTCATTCACAAACAAAGATTCATGAAACACCGGTTTAAGTGGTGGTTTTTTTATTCATGTGTGTACCGAGTCAATTTCATTTGGATTGATCCAACTCACAATAAAAGTTGCCTCAGGAAAAAAGAGCGGAGGCAACCTTATCAAAAAAGCAAGGCTTATTTTGGTAAGATTGACTTGTTTTCAGGCTACCTATAAGACTGACTATCAGGTTAACTATAAGACTTACTGTCAGGCTAACTATCAGACTGACTGTCAGGCTAACTGTCAGGTTAACTATAATATGGACTGTCAGGCTACCTTTAAGACTGACTGTCAGGCTAACTATGAGACTGACTGTCAGGCTAACTATAAGACTGACTGTCAGGCTAACAGTCAGGCTAACTATAAGACTGACTCTCAGGCTGACTGTAAGACTTGCTCCCTTTTGTTAGTCCAAGAAATACATTTAGACTGGGGTATGTTGCGTTGCTGCTGGTTCTACTTGAGATTATTCTAAATCTTAGTATGAAAAATATCAATCATTTTCATCGTCATGCATAATTCCTTCATAAACGGCAAACAAACCAAGTTCCCTGTGAGTGTGAGGTTTTGATATTAAGGGATAGATGAGAATGAAGAGAAAATCCTGAATAATGTTGAATAATGTCGAGTAAACAACATTCTGTCAGTTATTCAGTACAATATCAGCAACAATGCGGTTTAGTTCTTATTACACACAGACAAGAAAAATAAAAGGTTTGGGTTAATCAGGGGGTCCCTGGTTGAAAAATAATCATACTTGTTACTACTGAAAAAAGCTTGAGAACCAACGCTTTATGCAATAGAACCCGGGTGCAGAGCCAATTCTTTATTTTACAGATGCCACACAATTCACCCATGAGTAAGCACCTGACAACAGTGGTGAGAAAAAACAAAACTTTTACCAGGCAGAAACCTGGAGCAGATCCTGACTCAGGTAGGCATCCATTTTTGGATGTGAGAGATGTGAGCAGAGTGGGGGGATTTAAGAACAGAGACATAACAATGTACATTATTAATTTTCTTCCGATTATCCGGGGTCGCATCACGGTGGCCGCAGGTTGACAGTTATTCCACACATCCCTCTCCCCAGCAACACTCTCCAGCTCATCCTGGGGCACACGGAGGCGATCCCACGCCAGATGAGATATATAGTCCCTCCAGTGAGCTCTAGGTCTACCCTGAGGTCTCCTCCCAGTTGGTTGTGCTTGAAAAACCTCCACGGGGAGGTGCACTTGAAGTGTCCTGATCAGATGAACACACCACTCTAACTGGCTCCCTTCGACAAGAAGAAGCAGCGGCTCTACAGCTCCTCACTTATCTCCAAGGTGGATGCCAGCCACCCTACGAAGGAAGCTCCTTTCAGCCACTTGTATCCTTGACCTCATTATTTCCCTCACTACCCAGCTCTCATGACCATTAGTGAGGGTTGGAACATGGAGGGACCTTTAAAGTTAGATCTTTGCTTTTACGACTCACCTCTCTCTTCACCACAACAGAACGATACATTACCAGGATTTCTGCTGACGCCGCACAGAACCGCCTGTCTATCTCACAGTCCATTTTTCACATCAATCAAGAAAAAGACACCAAGATACTTTAAGTCCTTTGCTAGAGGCAGCAACTCAAGCAAAAGAGGACATTCCAGCATTTGGAGGTGCTGACCCTCATACCGGCCATCTCACACTCAGCTGCAAACCAGCCTGTGCACGCAGAAGATCACAGACTGCTGAAGCCAACAGAACCACATCATCTGCAAACAGCAGAGATGCAATTCTAAGCTCCCCAAACCGGACACTGTCCTCACCTGGACTGCACCTTGAGATCCTCCATGAATATTATGGAGACCATCAACGACTGATTATTCACAGAATTGTACAGCAACTACAATATTAATATTGATTTCAGTTAGTAGTATTAAGGCAAGGCAACTTTATTTATATAGCACATTTTAGCAACAGGGCAATTCGAGGTGCTTTCCACAAAAATCAGGAAGATTGCGACAAAGTTAAATGACATTAAGACATAGTTAAAAACAGTTACAAAACATTAAGAAAGATTAAAAAGAAACTGGAATCAATTAAAATGAAAGCTAGAATAGAAGAAAAATTAACTGTCTGAGACCTTTTCACCTCAGACGTAATTTATTTTTTTCCCAATTAGTCTATAGGAAAGACAGAAATGAGAAGTATTTTTTAATTTTATAAAAAGACTGTAGCGAATAAGAACAATAGAATAATAATAAAACATTGATATTAATAATGTGATTGTGTCTGTTCTCATCCAATGGTGATCCATGGGAACCAGTTGGACCAGAAACAACAGTGGCATTCTGAGTATTTAAATTAACGTGCACCCGCTCTGACGTTATTCAATCATGTTAGATATAAGTGAATAGCATTAATAATCAGGTGACACCTGTAACCAGCTTGGCCTCCTCTCCAAACTTAAGAAGACATAACTGGAACCTGTCATGTGTTTGTAAAACGGTAGGTTGATCAAAGTGACTGTGTGTCTGAGAGTCAGTAATGCTTGAGCTGTACGGCACTCAGCGGTAATCAACCTGGAGCTGTGCCTGCAGCGAAACGGAGGGATGTCACTCTTTAAATGGGCTCCTGGCAATCAACTCTGTGTGTGTGTGTTTGTATATGTGTGTGTGGGCTAGTATCACTCTTGTGTTGAAATGAAGAGCAGATTAAGTACTTGACTGCGGCAAAATATGGTTTATAATGCTATACAAGTGTGCTCTGTGTTTTTATACTTGACATATGGTGCTGTACCACACTCATGCACACACATACACACACACACATACACACATACTGTGTTAATGTAAAATGCTCGCACTCTGATGTCAGCAAAGTGTAAGGAGTTCACACAGCCCCCGGGCTTTTCATCTAACATTAAAGAAAGTCCGCAGAATCTATAGCAGATTTCTCACCAAAGAGAAACCCGCTACAGACTGCAGGTGTGCGTTCTTAGGCCTACAAATGTGTTCAGCCCTTAAACCCTGCGTATTAAACATGAGATTTATCTTAAATCTAGGGTTGTCAATGCTGTATAGTGCATTTATGATGAAAATGCACTTTAAGTTAGGGCCGCAGTCTCACTTATGGATCCTGATGAACCAGTTGAGTTGCAGTGGAATGTCCATATGTGCTTTCCAAATGCAATAAAATACTCCGTTCAGGTTGTGGGTGTATGAATTGCAAGGATTTGGATGATGTCAGACGTAAGTCGCTCAACACTGCTGTTAACAAACTGCACAAGTGTTGAAAACAATAGTATGCAGGTGCATTATTATTTCTGATGGGCCTGTTGCGTCGCATCAAAACGGCCGACATTAGACCAGGGTGTGTTGGTGATTCGCTTTCAGCTACCTCAAAATAGCAATTTGACAACAAGGCACTGGAGCACATCTCATTTTATGACTTTTATTAATACTTCAGTGCCTGCACAGATGTGCATTTGCTACGTTTGGCATGAAAATGATTGCTACGTTGGTCAGTGATGAGCAATAGTCTTTACACTTTGGTTTGCACCACCAGGCCATCGATCTTTAGATCTTTGACAAATCTTAATAATTTGCAGACAAGCAGCTTCTCGTGGCAATTGAAGACTGACTGTTGTCTCGTAGAAGCAACAACAGAAATAGTTTAATGGAGATCTATCGAAAGCTCAATCAGAAAGACGATCCTCTTGCACACTCAGGTCACAGTTACCGCTCATTCCACTCCATTATCCTCACCTTTCAAAAATGCTCGGTCTCAAATACCTGCTTCACGGTCTGGGGCATCAACTGATATCAGCTGCACTCATTCAGGTAGCCTCGTCCATCCAACTACTGTGTCACACCTGCATTTTTAACACATCTCCGTCAACTGCTGGTTTTAAATATGACTCTCTCCACATTCATCTACTTCTTGCATACTGCTGGTACATGAACCGTGTCTCTGAGTTGGTTTGGAAGATGGGTTGACAACCTTCCAGACCATAAATCTTTTCCATTAAAGTTTACACCTCATCCCCTAATAAAATCAATATTGATTTCTTCTCAGCAAGATCAGGCCATTGCCGTTGTTAACTTGCAGGAACTATACTAAAAATAAATACAATGTATTAGTATTATTATTATTATAACTCTGGTATGGTTGCTTTGACAGGAACTGCCGTTGGTAGATTGAAAAGTCATTAACCGAATCTAACGTCATTTTAAGTTTTGGATTGATCCAGATCACAATGACAGTCTTTCATTCCAAGAATAATAATGTGAAAATAACTGTTCAAATCATAATAAAAAACAAATAAATCTAATATGCCAAACTCAACTGTTTCCTTAATCACACAAAGTCTACTGAAGGGAACTCCAACAATATTTACGGAGGAGGGAGGCATGTTTAACTTCCTTTAATATTCTGAGATGGAACATGTGGAGCATTTATAAAAGCAGTTTTTCATAGAAATGCAGAAACTACTGAAATTATTTCTTCAAACCTTTGTGTGTGGATTGCTGCATCAGCCCGAAGAGGTTTGTTTGGCCTTAGGGCAATTGCCTGACAGCGAGAAGGTTCTAGGTGTGAATCCAGCTGGAACCTTTGTGGGTTGAGTTCCAAATGTGTTTGTATGGGTCTCTATTTGGGCTCCAGGTTTCTCATGCAGTCCAAAAACATAAAATATATGTTTTTGGACATAGTCATTCTGGCTGACTATGACTCAAAATTGCCGGCAGGTTTGAACTTCAGTGTGAGTGGTTGTTCTCTGTTTTCCATTTTGCTCATGCCCAACTGGAATAGGCTCCAGCCCCTTTGTGACCCTGCACAGGATAATTGTTATAGAAAATGGATGGCTGGACGTTTGGCTTTGGCAGAGGTACCAAGAGTTTAAGAGTGCTGGCAGAGTCTGGAATGGCTTTTTGGCACCTGCACTAAATAAATAACTGAATCAGATTGGCATTTTCACACTTAACTAGGCCCACACTGTCAGCAAGGGTGTATCCATGAAGAGCCCTTAATCTCCTGTGTCGCAAAAGTAAACCCCTTGATTGAAGTCCGAAAATAAAATTTGAAGTTATGGCCGAAAAACAGTTTTTTGTTCAAAAAAAACCTCCTCCTCTTGAGTACTAAATGACCTGTTAGAGTCAAAACTTGTATCAGAAATATCTCCTCCAGTTGATTCAAGTTCACAAAGTTTGGATTAATCCGACCAACTGTTTGGAAGTTATGACCCAAAAACGCAGTTCACAAAAAAGCTTCCCCTAGTGAATGAATTATTAACTATTAGAATAAAATGCGATGTGTACATGTTAGATGTCCTCGAGCCGATTCATATGCACCAAATTTGCACTAAAGCTGACCAATTTTTGAGAAATTTTGACCTGAAAAGTTTTGGTTGGAAGTTTCCATCTTCTTTAACCTCTGCATCTTCCAACCACAGAGAGGTCCAGTCCAGGGTACTTCTACTTCTTCTACTTGAAGTCAGGAAGGGCAGGAAGGGCATCCGACGTAAAACCCCTGCCAAAACAATATGCGGAACACGAAAACTGATTTCAACTGGGCGCGGGTTGCCAACAATCGCCACTGGCACTTTTAACCAGCTGGGTGCTGGTGGAAAATATGCTACTGCGGGGGCCGCAATAAAATTCTATACTATTTCCTCCCCAACTTTTTCGGTATATAAGTGTGACTGGGGGGGGTCTCCTGTGATGAACTGCCAACATGTCCAGAGTGTGTACCCCGCCTCCAGCCCAAAGTCGACTGGGAAAGGCTAAAGCTCCCTCCCGTGACACTGGACAGGGTACGTGACCACAGATAATGAATGAATGCTCTACTGACTGACATTCTAGCTGTTAATGTTATGTATGTTACATCTTTAAAGGTACAGTTTGTACGATTTGGTGCAATTTAAAGTGGGTTTGTATTTGTTGTTTTTTTGGGGTGGGGGGTGTGGTCGAACTCTTTGCTTTTAGGGCGAAACTTGGCGCTCCATTGCTTTTTTCTTGCACCAAACAATAAGTCTAGTCCTCCATTTGTCAAAACACAGTAACAACTTCAAGTGCAAAATCCCTCTCCAGACAGCTGCACTAACATGGCAGCCTCCGCGCGGAAGTCAGGACCCACTCGCATGGAGATAAAAGGGCTTTTTCTGATCAAACATGAATATCATATTCCATTCATTCAAAGACACACCACTAAAATACCTCCTCAGTCTTATGTACTGAGCCTTTAAAATGAAAAGGTCAGAGTAGTTGTGATTAAATTCTGTGGTGAGCTTTGACTGCAACTCAAACTTATTATTAAGTTATTACCTTATTACTAAGTTATTACCTTACCATACCAACATATCTTCACTTAAGCTAGTCTGGCTTCTGTTTTACTTTGTGAGCTGTGTGATGTTACTTTGAAAAACTCACCAATTTAGCGGTGATTCTCTGATCTCTGTGCTGAACAATGTGTTGATGGGTATTCAAATGACTCACTTCAGTCGCTGCCTTTGGAACTTTGATTTAGTCACTTCAAACGCTCTTCCATGTGGCGTTCTGTTATTTTCCCTGCCCTCCTGTCGAGTTTGGAACAGAGGACGGTCAAAACCAATATGCTTCTGGAGATAAAAGTGAGGGGTAGATAGTGAACAGAGTGGAAATAAGTGCTGTTGGCAGGGGAAATAGAATTTAAGGGAAGCAGATTTCCTTCATGTCCGTCCACAAGAGGGAGTGGACGGGCTCTTTGGAATTAGCCAATTATCCTTTCACATCATGACAGATGGTGCCGCAGGGTTTTGTTGGGTGGGCTGGGATTTCCTTGTGGGTAAGAGGGAATAAACCAGAGAGGGGAGGGGAAGCCTGCTCTAAAAAAAAAAAAGAAAAAAGGGGGAGGGAACAATGGAGAGGATAGAGAGCTAATGGCAGCCAACATTTGATTGGCTGTAGCTGCCAGCCAATGAGAGGAAGACAAGAATAAAGGACCATCTATTAACAGCGGGGGGAGGGGAGTGATGAAACCAGGGTTAATGTGTGCTGAGTGTAGGGTTTGAGCCGGGTGAATGAACAGAGGGGATGAATGAATGCAGTCAACGATACGCATAAACCACTCGTGTGTGTTCCAGTAACAGAAGTAATGTTGGAAAAAAATGAAAATTTTACAAATATAGACAAGTTGCACACTGTAATTACAGTAGCATAATTAATACAAGCTAGTTAACGTAACAAAAGTGCTTAATGTATTCCTCATGTCATGTTTCTTTTATTTTCTGTTTCTTAATCGTTTCACGTCAGCTCTTTTCTCTTTCTCTTTCATATAAGCACACGGGACCATAGTCACAAAACATCCTAAGACGAGGAGAAGCCCCCAACATCCGGATTTAGAAGTAAGTCTTCAGAAAAATGGCCTTAAAACTCATTACTTTTGGACTTCTAACTTTTTCTGACTATTTTACAAAGTACTTTGGCGCTAAAAGTCTATTCTGATGCCGAGACAAATTAGGAGTAGTCAAGAAGACTCCTGAGTCACAAACACAAAATCACAGATTCTGTCAACGTCCTGGAAACCTTTCATGATACTAAGGTATAACCTTAATCCTGAAGGTATTATGGTCGTAGTAGATTATGATCAGGGTTGTTCTCTCCTGCAAGCACAAGCTGGACCAGGAGTGACACCTGTTCCTTTTTGTCTCTGGATCTCAGCCACGGTTATTGTCGTGTCACAATTATTAGGTTTCTGCTATGGAGACTCGCTGATTGTTAACAAGCTGCCAGACACACAAGTCAACAACCATTATACTATCTTTGTCTCTTGTTGAATCAGTGACATATACGCATACAATTCTGTCTTCTAACAAGTAACTTCTTCTTCTTCTTCTTCTTCTTCCTACGTACATGCAAATTATACATCTAGATGTACAGCTTCATCTGGATTACGCTGCTGCGTTTATGCAACAATTCACAGAATAGATTTTGCAAATATCACAAAAAAAAAACCTCATAAGAAACAACGGGAGTTCGCTGAGTGAGCTCTATTTGGTAATTCTCAAATCTTCAAAGTTATCACATTACATACCACAAAGAAATCATTACTTCTGCTATTAGACAGGGAGTCACCCATTGTACATGCTCCAATCTGTTCCAAACCTCAAGTATTTTTCTACATTCTATTCACGACAACTATTACTGGTGTTTTCTACTACTTCTACATGCCGTAAGGATTCATATAGAAAAGCAGTCCAGGTTCATACAGTGAAACAGTCCAGGACCATACAGTGAAAAACTCCAGGTCCATACAGTGAAACAGTCCAGGTTCATCCGGTGAAACAGTCCTAGTTCATCCGGTGAAACAGTCCTAGTTCATCCGGTGAAACAATCCAGGTCCCTATAATGAAACAGTCCAGGACCATACAATGAAATAGTCCAGGTTTATCTAATGAAACATTCCAGGTCCATACAGTGAAACACTCCAGGTCCATATAATGAAACACTCCAGGTCCATACAGTGAAACATTCCAGGTCCATACAGTGAAACACTCCAGGTCCATATAATGAAACACTCCAGGTCCATACAGTGAAACATTCCAGGTTCATACAGTGAAACATTCCAGGTCCATACAGTGAAACACTCCAGGTCCATATAATGAAACACTCCAGGTCCATACAGTGAAACATTCCAGGTCCATACAGTGAAACACTCCAGGTCCATATAATGAAACACTCCAGGTCCATACAGTGAAACATTCCAGGTCCATATAATGAAACACTCCAGGTCCATACAGTGAAACATTCCAGGTCCATACAGTGAAATATTCCAGGTTCATACAGTGAAACATTCCAGCTCCATACAGGGAAACATTCCAGGTTCATACAGTGAAACATTCAAGTTTCATCGAGTGAAACATTCCAGCTCCATACAGGGAAACATTCCAGGTTCGTCGAGTGAAACATTCCAGCTCCATACAGGGAAACATTCCAGGTTCATACAGTGAAACATTCCAGTTTCATCGAGTGAAACATTCCAGCTCCATACAGTGAAACATTCCAGTTTCATCGAGTGAAACAGTCCAGGTTCATACAGATGCTTCAATCAGGCAACATTAATATTCTTGGGAAATTTTCTAGTTGAATTTTAAAATCTTAATCTGGATATGACTAAAATACCTCTGAGATTAAGACTTTTCTGATTCCTTTGTAAAAGTTCCTCTCAGCAGTTTTGCGAATGCGTCTGGAGGAAACTTTGTCCTCCTAATTGGAAGATGAAGCGCTCTGTCGCTCTCCCTACCTCTTCTTCTTTTCCTTGATGGCGAGGTAGCTTTGATAGTAGAAGTTGCTGAAGAGAGCGATGAGACTGATGGAGTAGGCCAGCACCACCATGTTCATGGCGTCAGGGAAGTCACAGTCGGCAAACAGGTTGTAGGTGGTGTGGATGGTTACGGTGAAGAACTGCAGCTGTGAGACACAAGGATGGGAGAAATGAGTGACACAATACCGAGTGGCAGATGCTTTGGAATACTTCCTCCTGCTCTGCAGCCGGTTTAAAGACATAAGAACCAAAAGAATCAAACAGAATGTATTATTTGGGTAAAAGTATAGTTTCCATGGAAGCAGAGAATGCCATGCTCCCCACCCATGTGAACAGTTGTTTGAAAAACTGTGGTTGGAATTAAGACATTTTAAAGTTCCCTGTTAGTTGCATATCTGAGAAAAAAATCTGTTTTCAAAACAAAGCCTACATTGTCGTCCCTGACAGCAAGGGTATATCCCAGAAAAATCCCCAATCCTCTGTGTTGTATAAGCAACAACAGCGTAGGCCTAGTTACAACTTCCTGTTTCATGTCAAAGCATCAACATATCCCACAAAAACAGTGCTTTACCTTTTGAGTAATGGTTAAACCTTTGATGACTTTCCAAAGGTTTAACATTTTAGAGGTTGAGGTTTTAAGTTATTAACGTTCATTTCAAATAAAGTAAATGTTTTAATGTACAACACGTGGAAATTTGAGAAACAACCAAAGACCCGATTTTGAATTCAAAATGAACCACTTCCTGTTGGGTTCAGACCATTTCACCAAGACATTTTTCATATCTTGGCTTATTCAGTGTGGCAAAGTGGAAAAAGTCACTGTTTGACAATGAAAACAGGAAACAGGAAGTCGACATCTACCCACCAACCATGGTCCAAGTCACCTCAAACTTCACATGCTGACGTTCCTGTCCTCAGTGCATTTACAGAGTGATTTTCAGCTATAGTCATAGCACCACCATGTGGCAACAGGAAATAACATATTTTTCTCATTTGACATACTTCTGCTGGCCCGTTGACTGTTTTGTTGAAACTGCATCTAACAAATGGTTTCACCATGGCACAGGAAGCTGGTATCATTCACTGTCCATTATCCAATATGGCCAAAAATTCACCTTTTTGTTGAGAATCCAGGTTTGATGAAATCCATGGAAATTAATCAAATTATAGTGAAAGCACAACCTAGTGCACATATATCAAACTCAAGTCCCGCGGTCCACATCCGGCCTGCAGAACAATTATATCCTGCCTGCGAGACAATATCTAATTTCGAAAATAACTGGACGGCTGGTAAACAGCGGAAACACCACTGATACTACAAGTCCCAGAATGCATTGCCATAGCCAATTGCAGCGGCGCGAGCGAGCTCCCTACTCCTATGTTGTCAGATATTAGCGTTTATCCACTCACTCTAATAAACTATAGGCTCATCCGAAGCCTGGGAGGAGATATGGGTGGGGGAAAAAAACAGTTAAAATGCTAATTAATAAACGTCTAATATAATCCACACGCAGTTTAGTAAATAGAACGCTCGTTTTAATAACTGGCGAGGTGCGTTCACGCCCTCCAGCCGTTCAACAGGCTTCAGTAATGCTGCGTAAAAATAAAAATAAAACACATTATGATGCTTACATTTAATGGGAAAACACACCTGGGGACAATCAGGAGTTATTTGAAGTTCTCTTGTTGTTGATTTTGTTCATTCATAATTATTATTATTATAGATTTCAGATGTAACTTTTTGATGCCTGCGAAGGCAAACTTTTCATTGGAAATTATTCAGCGAAACACTGCTGATAGAGAGGGAGACACAGAAATGATGCTGATCTATCTGGAATATTATTGGGAAATTGATTATTTTCGATTCCCTTGGTTTGCTCAGAATTCACACCAAATTGGGATTAGTACATTTGTTTGGTGGAGGAATGCACTCCGCCAGTGCCCTATATTCTACAAAAATAATACATTTAATAAAAAGTTGACATTGACCTCCTGTAGGCTACATGATAAACACACTATCATCACGCCAAGCCAGTCAGTGGCAGAGTAGACGCAGGTCGTGGCACCGTATGATTCATTAATTTGCTTTAGTCGAGGTATAGAACTCTCACAGTTAGGCCTTGGACTTCCCACTCCCATAATGGGCCAAAGAACAATTTGTAACCATGGAAATAAACTTTAAAAAAAAAATATATATATATATATATATATATAACGTTACATTAAGAATAAGTGCTCCAAATAACGAGGAATCTGGAGAGAGATGAATTAATTCCTATCCAGTGTGACCAGGGCAGAACTGTTCTTTGTCTCTACAGATACAGCATGTGACGCTAGCTTGAGCAGCTGGACAGACACATGCAGGAATGGCAATCGTCTAATTCAGTTGGGGAAAAAGGCCCAACGAAAAACCCGACATTGGTAAAAGACGCGATTCTGCACTTTATTATGATGATATAGAATAGACTATAGACTGGTCGACCATATGTCCTTATGTTCATGGGTGTCGCCATGGTAGCCTATACAGGCTGCAGGTAATGAAGTATTCATCCATCCCACTCCACACACACCTCGTCTTTCAATAATTACTTCTTCATAATACAAAAGAAACGTCCTGCACTCGCACACAGACTCACTCAGCTTCAGTTTAACAAATTGTGACGCCAACTGTTACTGTAGGCTTCAGGGTCACCACTGAGGTCAGTGCAGTTATTGTAACATCATGCCTAGTCACCATACTGACCCAAATACTGCAGCCATATAGGCTCCATTGTCTCCTCATCAAGCTCCTAACAGATGGTCCAGTGGTTCGCGGAGGAGCATCAATGCTGCTAATCTGTCTAACTGGTCGGAACAATAACAAACGTAAGTAGGAGGCCTCATAATAGGCTCCTTAAGGTGGCCCCCTCCGTTGACGTTCATGTATGTGTCCAGAGAGTCCTAAAGGCGAACAGAGACTAATATATACTCAAAACCTTTTTCATCTTAACGTCTACTTATAGTTTTATTCCTGTGTCATATTTTCTTCTTGGTTTTTATCATATTTTGTCGCATTATACTGTTTGTTTAGTCAGATAAAAGTCATTCTAGCATAATGATGATTGTTTGTATCGCAGGAGCATCGTGAATCTGTGAACGATAAATGTCTTATTTCTGTCCATCACTTGTGACTGCTTTGTGTTTGTGGGGAAGTCAAAGACATCACGCCATTTGTATCATTCCCATTGCCGAGCCTGGACGACTCAAGGCTTTTCCTCGGCTTTTCCTCGGCTTTTCCTCGGCTTTTCCTCGGCTTTTCCACGGCTTTGTATGTAATATTAGGTCTTCAGCATTCATTTCAGAATCACGTCCACCAAGCCAGCGAGCTCCCCGGCCGTTTAAAGTTTGAGAGTAGATCGAGATTGTTTCTTCCACAAGACCTCTAATCATCAGCTTTACTGGATGAAACTGTGAAATAAATGTTGAATGAATGCTGCTGTGTCAGATATAAACACAACCGACCCTCACAAACACACTCAAATATGCAAATACTGACCAGCTGCAGGGAGGTGAGGTAGCGTTTCCACCAGAGGGATTTGGACATGGCTGGTCCAAAAGCTGCCAGGCCGTGGTACAGATACATCACCACATGGACCAGGGAGTTGATCGGTCCAATCAGGAAAGCTACGCACAGACACACACAATCAGGGATCGGCAGGTAGATCAAAAAAGCGCTGTTGAGATGAAAATTGATGAGGACACTGTGCCTCATTTACCTTTATCCCTTGAATGACTTCCACACAAAACTATTTTTGCTGCATCATGTTTCTGCTGGTGCTGTTTCTTCATAACTTTTTACTGGTTGTAATAGTACATTCTAAGTATATTCTAAGAGTCCACTGCATATTTTCTTTATTAGTTTTTTTGCCACTGATGCAAATTAGACTGATAATAAGAACTGTGAGACGTTAATGGATTTTCTAACCGGGTTGCAAAATATAAATGGCGATATAAATTATTAAGTATCAGGGAAAAAAAAGAAATAAACATAAAGAACAAAAAATAATTAGACAAACAAAGTGAAAGTAAAAATAATAAACAATACCAGGCGCCGGTAAAAACGAGGGGAACCGTTTTTATGACAAATGACAGTCGATCATATCAATAATTTGTTTTTGTAGTTTACTGAAAGTTTGAATATTCAAAAAATGATTCACCATCTCAGCACAGACTGAGCATCACAGGCGCCTGAGCGGAGTCTGGTCCATCTGCATGAGTACTCACACTGGCCACCGGCCACATATTTAACCCCGGCCCACCAGTTGAAGATCATGGTGGTAGACATGGAGGAAGGTCAGCTGACTGTTCTTCTTCCTCAGAATGAAAAATATCTGAACGACACAGAAACACACAAAGGTACTCGTACTTTAAAATATTACAGATTTGGGATTTTGCAACACTGCACATCTGGAAACATCAGATTTTGATGATCAGGCAAAATATTTTTGTCTGATCATCTATTTTTGGAAAAAATGGAATATAATATTCTCAACTGTGTAATGAATAAACTGAAAATAAGATTCTTTTTTTTTTTAACTGTAGCTTAGAGAACTGCTTTTAAATTTCCAGAGGGAGCGGGTAAGGAGGAACAGTTTTCAGGGGTCCCCTATGTTGCACTGTCTTGTACAGTAGCCTGAATGGACAAACAGAACATTTGCTCTAGAGGAAGATTTTCAAGGTTTTAGGCTGAAGTGGCAGAAAGAGGATGAAAACATGTTTTGCCACTAAATCCACTAAAGAATAACAAAAACAGAATAAGACCACAATCCCGAACCTCCGTATCTGGTTGGGGAGGAGGGTCTGGCCTCCCACCTAAATTTTGACAAGTGGAGGGCCATACTTATATTACTTAGCACAAGAAACTTAGTCAGGGAAAAAGGTCAAGGTCAAACACAAAGCACAAAGAATGTGAATCTGTTCTTGTCAGATTGCGGGGGTCAACACAAGGGCATTCATGTCAGCGGGCGAAGAATTGTCTCATGGTGCAGGAGGATCCTCCTGCAGGACCCCCTCCCCCAGTGCTCGTCAGTCAGCTCATTTCTTCCACGGTGGTTCGTACTGCAAAGAATCTGGGTCCAGGCTCTGGATCCATTTGGAAAAGTTCAGGAGTGAAGGTGGCTTATGACCTGTCTGCTGCTTTACTACCACTTGCCAGGCCCCCCTCCGGCCTGGACAGAGGCTGGAGGGGGCCCCTAAACTACGCTGCCACAATATGGAACAAGTATCCATATTACAAAGCTGACGTGGAATATTCGTTATATTCAGCTTTGTCCTGTATTTTCATAGAGTACATCGTTTTGACATCTTTGAAGGCCACCATAGATTCTTGAAGTTTCAAGCCAGAACTCCTCCCACTGTTAGATGCCACACTGCAGCTCTGCTGCTGTAGTCCACCGGCTGGCACAGCAGACTGTATCTGGCCAACCAGGAAGAGGCTGTGAACTGGGAAGACAAAAGCTGCTTTCATCTCTTCCTCCCAGTCAGTCTTTCATCTCATTCTGTCGGACTCAAAATGGGTTTTGAATAAATGAAATCACTTCTTGTTTCGCTGTGGGCAAGGCACATGAATACTGTGGACTAATCTGAGATTACAGATGACTTTTGTCCTACTGTGTAACCATTTTTTTTTATCTCTTGTGGGAACTGAAACTGTAATTCTCTAAACATGGAATACAGAACTTCTTCTTTGTATCTGTTATCTCTTCTAAGAGGAAGTATTAAGTGACATTCTACAGGGTTGATTTATTGATATAGTTTTTTACACAAGGGTACTGATTTCCATGAAACTTGATGGGAAGATGGGTCTCGTGCCAGAATATACAAAATAAAATGTTTTAATGCATGTCTGGATAAAGGCGAGGTCCTTTCTTTCTTTCTTTTTCTGGATTTCTTTAACATTACAAATGATTTACAAGATTTTTACAGGTTTTGTTGCATTTTCATTTATTTCTAGGGCATAACAAGCAGATGTTGATGAAAAAGCGGGTTTAAGGTGTTGGGGTCTGTCAGTTAGTCCAATTTAGAGTGGATTCAGACACACAGCAAGAGTATATCCTGGAAAAGCCCCAATCCCCTGCGTTGTACAAGCAAGCCTCTTGATACAACTCGAGTCAAGTTTTGTCAGAAAAACTGTGTTTACTGTAAAAAAAAAAACAAGACAGATCCCCTCAGGCTGATTCGTATGCCCAAAATTTGGTTTCAACAGTTAGCACGTTATGCCCCAAAAATAGTGTTTTTCCTATAAAAAGCTTCACCTTGTGTTAAAGTATGAACTATAGGAGTAAAATGTGAAAGATCTCCTTAAGTCAATTCATAAGCATCAAATTTAGACTAAATCTGACAAATGGTTAGGAAGCTAGGGCTGAAAAAAGGTTTAGGTTTTTAAGAAAAAGCTCCCGCTATTGAGTAAAATATGAACTATCAGAGTAAAATATTACATATGCAAGATAAATCTCCTCGAGGTGATCAAACTGTGACTAAATTGGCCCAACGGATAGAAAGTTAGACTATAAGAGTTTTTCATAAAAAGCTCCCTCAGGTGAGTAAAATATGAACTTTTAGAGTATAATATGATATGATATCTCTTCAAGTCATTTTATATGCACCAATTTTATGACAATAACTGTCCAACAGTAGAAAAATGATGATGAACTTATGGAGATAAAGCTCCCCCTAATGTCAGAAATATACAACCAACCTTTCCCAAAATCAATCCAGCTCTTCCTCGCACTAAGGTCCATGTCGATATAACATTTGAAAATGATCCATGAGATAGTTTTGAGTTATCACATTAACACAAGGTAGACAGCAGCAATGAAAATTCCATAAACCTTCTTTGCACCTTTTAATGTTTCATTTATCATGGTTGAAGCTGACATGCAACCAGGAGAGCCCCGCCCCTGTCAATCATGATCCTTTCAAAAAATGTTCCAACATTCAGCAGAGTCGTACCTCATAGAACATGTACGCAGACAGGCAGACCATGGCAAAATTGTAAACTATAAGGACTGGTTTAAGGTTGACTGGTTGCCTTTTGGCCCTCATCATCACCCATACGATGAGGTAGCACAGAAAGACGCAGCTGATTGGCACAGCCGAGTGGACCAGGGGCCAATTATCCGTCCTCTTGTCTAGACAGAAGAGAAAGACAAGACTATAGCCAAAAATTAAAAAAACAACAACTTCTAACATAAATGTCTACCGTGTATTTTCATATGGAGTATTTGCAGTGATAAAATGTAAACCCCTACTTGCTGCCATTTCTCAGAATCCCTCTATAGAACAGCTGCATGCTCCACATGTCTTGATGTGTTTGATAAACATCACTGCCTCCACTTATGCTGCCCTTTATTTAATATGTTCAGCACCAAAACCTCACAACCTCTTCTGTCGCCATCTTTGTACTCGTTGAAACTTCTTACTCTTTCTCTCATAACGATGTTTTAATGTTAACGTAAAGGACACAATTTTTTCATCCATCTTGTTGTACGCATCATTACTATTTATCGTTACGGTTGGGTAGATGAGTTATTTCCACATAACTGTTTTCTTTTAATTGCCCGATTTTACTTCCCTTGTCTTGAAATGGAGATCTGTTTGAAAGTTCAATCAAAAAGACCATCTTACTGCACACTCGGGCCTCCGTTACTTCTTACTCTCTCCATTCTTCTAGTTCTTTCATGCTGCTGGTTGGTGCGCCATCCACCTCACCATCTCCACCACTTCCTCGCAGATCCATCAGCTTCACCGTTCATCAGCAGAGTCATCAGCCACCACCACCAGATATTCAATTCTGCTGCTCAGGGCAGAGACCCTTCGATCTCAATCTTACCGAAGGGTCTGAGCGCCAGAGGATTTCTAATGGACTCATTCTCACATATCATGGGTTGTAAGAAATCCTTCATCGTTTCCTCATTCTCGGTTTTCTCTGATTAAATTATGTTACCACGTTAAATATGTTATTATGTTGACATCTTTTGCAAAGGACACTTTTATTCTCCTATGAAGAGGAAGGATAATAAACCTTTAGGCCAGAAAAAAAATCCATTTAATTTTGCTGCTGATCCAGATTATTTGACAGAATTTATTTTCCAATTTCTAAAAGGTTGCCAACGTCAACATTTTCCCTGATTACTTTAAAACCACTATATCAATTTACCCTAGATTTTTTTAGAGGGGGCGGGAAACAAGGCAAAGAAAGAACCCATTCAATTTGAATGTAAATCTGAGTGGAGAGGATTAAGGAATTAAGGAATAATCCTTGAAATTTGTCATAACATAACCAGATTAAAATAGAGCAGGATGAGTTTGCAGTCAACTCTTTAATTCCACACAACTATCGCACCGGCTATTGATCATGTTTGGAACAGTAGGGCAATAATGTGGTAATCCATCACAAAAGCAATTACATTTTATTGTACTATCATGTTCTAATGCTCCCTTTGCATTTGATATTTGCAAGGGGGGGATGATTATAATTAAAGTTACTAATTTAAAACAATTCATCTTTTTTTCAGGGTACTGTGAATCAATGGCGACCTCCATTGAAAGAATCCAACATAAAGAACGCTGTGAATTTGATTAAGGCAGCCAGAGATAATACGGATTATAACTCAAGGATTATCCCCCCTTTAAACCAAACATCTTGATCTTGTATCTCTTGATATTGGATAATAACTAATAATCCTCTTGATGAGTGGCTGCACAACAATCAGGGATTATTGTTTCCGTCTGTGATCAACATATTTCAGTGCCGCCATCTAGTGATAGTAAGCCTATTTTACCTCTTACCGCTTTCCTTAACGGTATATTTTAGAACATTTTGACGTCTTCCTGATGTTTTGTGTTCTCTACAGCTATAATTCCAAAACCTGGAGAGGTCAAAACAAACCTGTGACCCCACAGATAAGACATAACCTTCGTGTTGTTGAGTTCTATACTGTGAAATTGCTTATTAATTAGGCCTACAGTTAATCTACTGAAATAAATCGGATGAATGGATCAGAGTGGAATATAAATTCAAATCCTTTGATGTGTATTGTTTAATGACATCATTAATGTTCTCCATATAGCACATGTTCCCCCTGCCTCATTAGCTCCTCTCATGTCACCAGGGTGGATAATGATTTAAAACCACTTTTTTAGAGTGCATGCGTGGGTTTTGACTACATGTAATTGCACATCATCCATTTCAACAGGGGAGAGAGGATCTGGCGAAATGACTCATAAATAAGGAAATGAATGATGGACAGAGAGAGGGAGGTCGGGGAGGTGACAGCATCAGCCCTGGTCTTCCTCCACCGTCCCCTTCATTGGGTCATTTCCTCCCGGTTATTCACACATGCCGAGCGCCTGGCTGGGGGACTGGGGTCGCAGGCATAGTCCGATGTGTGTCCTGCGCTGTTAAAGTTGCCCCCCTTCTTCTGGCTGATGTCTCCCGTGGGATCATGGGATGGCTCTCTTGGTCCAGTCCTGTATCCCCAGGGGGCTGCTGAAGGCTTGGTCCTCATTGGTGCCGGGCCCTTTGCAGGAGGCTGTAGGGGATGAGGCGCCTATGTCCCCCCCTGCTAACCCATTCGCCCAAATTTAAGGTTCAGTATCCTGCTCAAGGACACTTCAACATGTAGACTGAAGGGACCTAGTATGGAACAACTTCTTCTTCCTCTTCTTCGTCTTTAGGCAGTTCCTTTTTGGGGTCACCAAGGTGGACCATCCGTTTCCATGGAATCCTTTTCCACGTGTTGATTTGTGAGAGGTTTTACGCAGGAAGCCCTCTCTGACGCAACCCTCCCCATTTATCCGGGCTTGGGGCTATCACTCAAAGTACACTGATTTGTGACCCTTCGTGGCGAGGTTAGGATCGAACCCCCAACCATGCGATAGGGGGATGACAGCTCTGACTCCTGAGCCACAGTATGGCTTCAGAGCAAAAGACAGCTGACCCCCCCCCCACTGACATTTTGAAGCCCCCACTACGAAAATGGAGACTTCAAACTGCTGAGCAGCTGAAGTAGGATATCAGTAAAGAATTTCTACTTTGAAACTTCAACAATTAGGGTCTTCTCTTCACAGACAAGCCCTGGATTTTATCAAATGGTGAGGTCACACAGTGATGGACACGCCCCTCTCCCAACGTCATAGAAACGTGTCGCAGGCATCATATATTTCACCACAGGCTAGATGAGAACATGAATGGATAAGCTGAAGCAGCCGACTTTGTGGATGATGCTAAGCAGTTTAGCCGCTCGGGAGCCTCCTAACCTGAGATTTACCGGGAAAAATCCCCCAGCAGCCCCAGACTTCTAGAACCTGCTCAGGTTTATGGAGCAGTTTCAAGACATGCAGCCCTGTTAAGTGGAGTAAAAAAGATCTGCACCTACATCTCTGAAAAATCAAACCATACAGCTGACATCTCACTCTTCATACAATCTAGTGTTTGCACAGAGGCCTTTGGTGATTGATGAGACATTATGGGATGGAATTTGAGTTCTATTAATTATGGTTAGGTAGCTCATATTTTTTGATTCCGAGGAGGTGAGCTTACCTTCATCCTGATGGTGTCTAGTGATGATGTTTCAGCTCTCCTTGGTGGATGTTTGCTGCATCTCAGCCACGTGTTGATCTGCACTGAGGTAATCTGGCTCTCCTCCTCTGCGTTTATGCATAAGTGTGTGTGTGTGTGTGTGTGTGTGTGTGTCCACCATGACATATAGCAGCATGTTTCCTTCACTGTAGTGCAGCAGGTTAAGTACCTTCCAGATAAATCCAGTCTAACAGGCCCAGTCTTATCCAGAATACAGGATTTAAAAAATCGCTCATTTATGCGATTTTAATGGTAATAAAAATAATATTTTTTACCAGGTATATATAATACTGATAAAATTAGGCCTATGCTCTCGTAAGGGTATATCCAACAAAAGCCCAGCATCCCCTGCGTTGTACAAGCCATCCTACTGATCGAATTCCTCAAATTAAGCTGAAGTTATGTCTGAAAAATAGTGTTTTCTGTAAAACAAAAACAAAAACGAAGCTCTTCCTTGTGAATATAATATGAACTATTAATTACAATATGATGATCAAAATAGATCTCCTTGAGTACATTCATATTCCAATAACTTGGATTAAATCGGACTAAAGGATAAGAAGTTATGGCCAAAAAACATCATTTTTGGTAAAATATGGACTATGTAAGACAGATCAATTCATATGCACCAATTTTGGACTAAATTGGACAAATGCCGAGGAAGTCATGTCCAAAATGAAAAAAATCTTTTTAACAAAGCACCTCCCCTATTTTGAAAAATAAACTGTTTGAGATGATATGCACGAGATCTAAAGACCAAATAAGACCAACGTTTGAGAAATTATGGGTTGAAAACTTTTGGAGATAAAGCCCCCCGACTAGTGTCAAAGAAATACAACCGAACTTTGGCAGAATCACTCCAGTTCTTCCTCACACTAAGGGCTATACTAATTGTGGATGTAGTTTTGTGTGTGTGTGTGTGTGATGTATTCTGCCATAGATGGAATGACTAAAGTAAAGGATCTGAAAGCTTCTACCACCACAGCTTTAAACAAACACTTTTCAAACATATTTTCTTTTTAATACATAGAACACAACCTAAAGGTTTATTCTGTATTCATTACGTTTCAAATCTATTGTGAATAGGCACAACTGATGAAATGGAGTAACGTGTTTTATCCATAAATCCAGTTATACTGCATACATACTGCGCTTCACCACAAACACCGTTGGATTAAAGAATATGCTCACCCGTGTGATTAATTATACACGACGATAGAAATGGATTGGTACACTGATGTGATTTATCACACTTGATTAGGACTTGAAAGCTGCATAGTTATGATGAAGGTGGCGCAGCAGTTCCCCTTGTGAGATTACATGAAGCAGGAACCGAACTGGAAATGAAATATTGGGACTGTAATCTGAGTGAGGTTTGCTCAGCAGCCGTCTACAACCTCCTCCTCCTCCTCCTCCTCCTCTGTCTGGAGGACAGGAGCCATCAGTGTGTCCTGCCTCTCCACACACATCCACCTCCAGCTTCCTGCGGGCAGGGTTCCTACTGGAGACTTCATTCATGGGAGAGGCTGGATCAGACTGGCTGCTCTTTACCCTCACAGAGGACTGAGGAGTGGATATGCTGACGGAGGAACCGCAGTCTGAAATAGATTCAACTGGTCCATCAAGGCAAAGACCCCCCCGAAAGGTAAAACACAAAGTCGAGCAAAGCTTCATCCTAATGATTGACTGCGTCAGTCCCTTCATGACTACTGTGGTTACCCGCCTGCTGTTGCAGATGATGACGATGCTGATGCTGAAGACGACGAGCATCTTGAAGAAGAGCTTCATTTCCACTCTTATCGTTCTGTTGTTGGCGCTGAATGTAGTGATCATCATGGTTATCCCGACGAAGATGAGGATGGCTGTGGCGATGACCATCCCCAGAGGCAGTATGTCCCACCTCAGGGTTCAGCTGAATTGTGGGTACTGTAGTCGGCTGGCTGGCATTAAACGCTGTTGTCTCGTTCTTGATGGTGCTGTTTGATGTCGTGGGATTAGTCTGGCAAATATAAAAGACGTTAGATTTCGATTTTGTAATTTAAAGCTGAATAAAGCCTTTAGTGCAGCGGAACAACTTAAAAACACAACATCAACAAACAGTGTCACGCGTCCTGGAAACCTTCAAAATGAAGTTGTTTCGTGAACAAGAAAACATCTTTGATGCAAACAAGCCTTACATCAAATCACCCTTGTGTCTCTTTTTAGTTTTATTCCATATTAAACACCAGATTATTCAGCTCAATCTGTCAGAACTATGAATTACTGGAGTCCCTCCTTGCGTTTTGGCTTAAAATCTTCTTCTCCTCTCCTGCATCAACCCTCCACCTCAGCCAAAGCTTCACTCCCCTCAGCCTTCAGTCACTTCATCTGATTGATGACGTTTTTAGTACTTATCATTCACAACCTTGTCTGTGTGTGTGTGTGTGTGTGTGTGTGTGTGTGTGTGTGTGTGTGTGTGTGTGTTGTGTAACCACTCACAGCGCAACTGCAGATGTTTTTCAGGTAAGTGGCTCTGATTGCAGCTTCTATGTAGGGGTACTGAAGGAAACTGTAAGGCAGCACTACATGGAATGTCAGCAGGCCACACCTGAAAGAAAAGATAGTTTGAGAACGACAGATATTTGACTGCCTCTTTCCTTATTTTCACATAAACACATCATGTGGCTATAGATTGTCAGAATTGTTTCAAATTAGAATTATTTCAAACACAATGCCAAACATTTGTCTCACAAATCTGTGCAGCTCAGATCTAAAGAACTCCTTATGTAGATAAATCATAGCTGTGAAAAGTCAGCATCATATCCTGATCATGAATACAGACTAGTTCTTAAATTGTATTAGTTCTAAAATTAAATTTTGGCGTGTTGGGCAACATTTAAAATAGAAAGAAAATGATGAGCCGTTTGGAGTGGTGACGTCACAATGAGGCGAGGTGCTCTCTAGAAAATGTGTCCATTATTGTCATTAATGGACATTATTATCATTATTATGATGGTCCTGAACAGAGACACTGAAGTGGAAAGAGCAAGAGACGGCTGTATTTATCATTATTATATGATCTAATATATTTAATACAGGCTGTATTTCTCAGAGAGTTTGCGTGAGTTGTCGGGAAATTTAGAGACTGGCAATAACTTTAATGACATTAATTAGAAATCTGCATGAATTTTTCCCAAAGGTATAAAATAAATGTTTTATATAAGAATAAAATTGGCATATTACAAGAATGAAGTCGTAATTCTAGGTTATGCATTAGAGGGCAAATATCCGAAGAATGAGGAACGTGGAGCATCTTTCAAAGCTGTACTTCAGAGGTTTCACAAATAAAGATTTATGAATCCTTTGACACTTGGATCAGGACTTTGAAAGGGTTGTGTAGAGAACTGGGTTGGTTCCCAAGAAAGAGCCAAACACACATGAAGGAAAAAACCTCCAGTGGAACCGGAGTCTAGAGCCGGAGACCTTTATGTTCTTATAAAATCGTGACTTTTATCGTAATTATTCTTATTCTTCTCCTGTAGGGACATTCTTGACAGATGAGACTAAGACAGAGTAAAATTAAGTGGAAAAAAATAAAAGTGAATAGGATGATGCAAAAGTGTGAGTTGCATTTCGAAGGAAACACAACAAAATGTCCCGTTTATGAATTTTTTTTTAAAAAACAACTAACTTTGCCAAAATAAAAAAGTTATGTAGTGGAATGAAATGATTCAAATGAAGATCAACATCTATGAGATGTAAACACTAGCTGCATAAACCTGCTCTGAAACTATCAAGGGTGTACCTCTATCACGCAGGGGGACATTATTCCGCAGCTCGGTGGAAAAGGGCTAGGAAAAGGTCATAAACATCCTTCAGGTTGGGTCGTGTGGTCACGCTTATCGCAGGGTCTGTGTTTTCCTCTTTTAACGGCAACCGTAATGATGTTGTGGTGTCAGAATATTACACTCCAAAACCCAGATTCAAATTTGTATATTTTCAGGCTCCCAAAACGCTGTTGCTTTATGGCCAAAAGGCCAAAAGGCCAAACCACAACAAAAGGTCACTGTTTGGTGCAAGAACCGTCCTCAAAGTAGAAAAGGTGGCCGGCCTTACCGATCATAGACCAGAAAGTCATCTTTGTCCCCATCCAGAGCCTCCCACACATCCATTTGAAAGGGGGTCTGCTGGTACACGGAGACACCAGGGGGCACTCTTCTCTTCAGCTCCCAGTACATGGCTCTGGACAGAGCCTCCTGCTCGTTCACTACCATGATGGACACCTCCGTCAGGTTGCTGCGTTTCAGCTTGGCCTTCAGTACTCTAATGCTTCACAAGGACAGAGGGAGGAAGACATTCTCACAGTCATGGTGTGTTCATTTGTTTCTACATGATTCCTTATCTCTTTGCCTTTACTTTAAACGTTGTGTCTGAACATTTTAAAGTTTGGAACCAGGTTCTTATGGGTCAAATTGTGAAACGGAAGTGGTAAAGCAACATAAGGCAGCGCTGATGGAAATGTAGCAATGAACAGTACTGTGAAAAAGTATTGGACCCCTTTCTTCTATTTCTGTGCGTCTCTTACACAAAACTCCATCAGATCTTCAAATTCAATTCAACCAATAACAACCTGAGTAAAGACAATATTAGACTTAAATGATATTTTCATTCAATACGGTAAAAAGTTTTTCATATAAAATCACCTGTATGAAAGCGTATTCACCGCCATCTACGTATCGTTCCACCTTTAGCAGCAACAACTGAAACCAACACCTCTGGTGGCTGGATTCTTTTCAGGTCCCAACACAGGTCCAAACTCCAGAACATTTATGCCAAATATTTTATTGTTTTTGATCCATTCAGAGGAGGACTTACTCTCCTGTTTGGGACCAGTGTGTTGTTATGTGACACAGTTGGACTTGAGCTTTTAAACTAACAGACTGACGATCTGACATTCTCTATTCCTATTTTCCAGAAAGAGGAATTCGTGTTTCCTTCAATCATAGTGAGTCCTACAGGTCATCACGGGGCCACCTCCATGTTTGAGTGTGGGTCTAAAGTCCTTCTTGTGGAAAGCTGTATTTGGTTTATACCAGATTTCACAGCGCCCCTGTCTTTAAACTATTTTTCCAAGTGTCATTGGAATAGTGGGAATCTTAACTGAGGCGAGAGAAGCCTTCAGGTCATTTGGTGCTTTCTTTGAAACTTAACCGACTTCCTGAATGAGTTCTCTCGCTGCGCTTAGAGGAATCTTGGAAGGTCAGCCACTTCTGGTGGCCCCGAGTGGAGTCCCAGAGTTTTAGAAAAAAGCTGCAGACGTAGTTTCCTGGACCTAGTTTTTCTTTGGAGGGGCAAATACCTTTTCACATCATCCCAGTTTTGGATCAATAAATGGCATTAGCACTCTAAACTCTTTTTTATATACAAACAGATTGCCCTTGTTTTAACTGTTCCTGGTGTTTTTTCTTACTCGGAGGCCTGAGTGAGACAAAACGATCAGCTGGCCTTCAGCAGCGCCACCACAACCACGTTTCCCAGCTGCTCTTTCATCGGTGCATATCCATTTATTTCCCAGTGGGGAGCTGGTTTGCAGATCTTGGAGGCGTCATTGTCTCCTTCCACAAACAGAGGGACGTGCGAAGCCAACAGCAGAACTGGCAGAGCCCCGTACAGCCACGGCAACGAGAGAGGGTGCGTCATCCCTCCCATGCTGGCTGAGCTGAATCTACCTGAGGAGTTTTTCAACAGTTTCAAAAAAAAGAAAGAAGTCTTTTACATTTTAAACAGGCGCTGCATGGAGCCTTCTTGTCATCAAAGTGTCATTATCTTATCCTTCTTAACCTGAGAGCTTCACTGTATAAGATAAAGGCGGCTGTGTGAGCGTTAGACGTCGTCAATGAGAATTTGCATTTGACAGAGCTGTGATTATAGAGAACGGCTAACATAAGTTCCAACATACATGTCGCTGCAACTTCAGCAGAGGAGAGCGCTCTGCTGTCTGTGACTCGCTTTCCAGCAGCAGGTATCAGCTGACCACTGAGTTTTGTTGAGATCACATGCTGCACCTTCCTCAGACACTGCACGCTTTTCCATTTTCTTCAAATATTCAATAAAGTCCCAAAATACATTTTTGCTGTGAAGCTCCAGAATATAAGACTGAAGGAACTTAACCTGATTTCCAACCTGTATGTTTCTGCGTATTTATGATTCAATTTAAATGTTTGGCTGAAAAATTGAGTAACTTTAAATCTTCTCTGAACTTTTGTCCAAGCCTTCAAGACACATAAATGCAATCATGACAACACGAAAGTAGACTATGATCCACCGCGTGCAGAAAGTCTAAGGAAAATGCAAATTCATTGTAGCATGTCTTCCCTTCCCTGAACCTAACCTGAACCCAAATGGTCTGACCCCCACATAATTAAATAGTTTTGTTCCCTGTGTGACATGTTATATTCAGGATGAAATGTGTTTAAAAGCCAGTTTGAAAGATTTAAACTCTGGCTTAAACACAAAACGCCTCATTATATAAGATCCCACTTTAAAATCATATTGCTAATGCAGTGCTTTGATGCGATGTGCGACGACATCGAAGGCATTCTGTTATATTTGATTCTATTCCAGTCTAGAAAAGAAAAAACAAATTGAATCCAAACCCTTACCTCGGTACCGTCTCTGTCCTGTGACCCACACAAACGCACACACGGTCCTCTCCTGTTGTTTTAAAGTCTGTAGGTCGACCAAGCACTTCCCACAAAACAAACATGCAGAGACAGAGGGAGCCAATATCTATACTCTAACATGTGCTTCTGTAGTGTGTGGCCTCATCTTTTTACCGAACGTTGCCTCACAACCACCTGCGAGTTATTTGAACCTGTGTTGAGCTAGGAGCAGCACCTCCCAAGCTCCTCTGCTGGAATGAAGTTGGTGTTTAGGCTCAAGTTGAATCTAAATCACCACGTCAACTCAGAACCACATAAACCACCATCTCTGCTGGTTTAAGTTGATCTTACGTCTCCATTGTGCAATGCATTGTGGGAAGTAGGGTTCACGGACAGCTACCAACCCGTCTGAGGATTCTTAATAAATTCAGTAGAAATACCATGATCTCTTCTCCACACCAACGTTCAACACGTTCTTTTCTCTTTTTCTCCATAGAAAGTGTCTCATATATTCCACCCACAGACATGTAGCCATGCTCACAAGACAATCCATGTTTTTCTGACTTCACCTGTCAGTGGTTGTAATATTATGGTTAACTAGCGCTCATCATTTGGCTCATTAAATCCCTGAAAAGTCAAGATATCATGGAATCATCATACAAAATTCTATAATTCAACATTTTTTCATGGATTATTTAAAAATTTTATACCAACATAAACCTCAGTGCGAGGAAGAACTGGATTGATTTTGGGAAAGGTTGGTTGTATATTTCGGACACTACGGGGAGTTTTATCTTCAAACATTTTCCCAACTGTTTGTCCGGTTTTGGTCCAGATTTGGTGCATAAGGTCGACTGGAGGAGTTCCTATTTCGTTTATATCATGTTTCACCTTCTCTGTTTTGTTCAGACATAACTTCACATTAAATTAAATTTGGGTAGTCCAATCCAGGGGATTGCTTGAACATGGTAGGCGATTCGGCTTGAAGTCTGGTTCAGGTGTTTGGTTTTGATTCCAGAGTATTTCTCTGCTTGTCAATTACTCAAGATCTTCAAAATTGAAACGAAAATATGAAATTCCCCTCGTCTTAATATTGCCCTGTTTAGCGCTACTTAGCGTTGTTAACATGCTAACTCCCAGAGGGGAGGGTTAAATAAAGGGATGAAGTTCACGGAGTTGTACTGTGTGTGTGTTCTGTGTAACATTTGATAAATAAAGGGAGGATTATTATGATTATTATTATTATAACACCATGAGAGGGATGGAAAACATGGCAAACACCAGACCTGCTTAACTGCACCGTAGCAGCATTGTACACTGATGTTAGCATTTCATTCTTATCTGTTGTTTTCAAAAGGACTTTTTGTTTGATTTCCTGCAGGAGGAGTATTTACTATGGGTCGGGTTTTTAGAGGTGAATACCATCACATGACAAACAAACAGCCGGACAGAATCGATCCCCCTCTGCAGGAGAAGGTCAAAGTGGCAAAAAGTTGTTTTGTCGCAGAAACAAAATGTACAGAATTGAACCATCGCTGCTTTGTGTGTTTATGGATTCTCCACTAACGTCAGCGCAACAATGACGGGCTTTCATGATCTCCTTGTGTAAAAGCTGTCTTGTGTAACAAGTCGACTGCAAAACAAGGGTCTAATCTCTAACCTGAGTTATTTGCTCAAAGTCTGGTCTGGCTCCGCCTTTATTTGCTTTAGCTCAGTTGGGATGGTATGGTCACATTTGTTTTACCTGATAAAGCTGCCAGACTTTGGGCTCAAACTATCCTGAGGGAATATTCTATGAAGTACTTTTTTAGTCCTTTATGTCCAAGTATCATAAGGATAAAGATGGAGCGTTCATTATTGTGTTTGTGTTTTCTGTCACTCTTTTTTTCTTCTGGCCTTACTGCCCTCAGATAATTCTGGTGGTACCGCTGCATTGGGCCTGAGTCTGCAAGCTTTCGTAGAAGTTTTACAAAATGAATGCATAATACGGGAGACGGAAAAAATCTTAGCAGCACTACTATAACTGGTTTAGGGCAGCAAGACAAGAGAAATGTGCACAAACACAACAAAGAAGGGAAAGTAGAGGCCATGAGATAAAGAGAAAACTCTCCACTAAGTTGGGATGATGTAATGATCTCACAGACCTGAAGAACATCACTGCCTCCACGTTGGTTGACGTCTGGTGGATGCATCAGTGTCAACTTAGAGAACTTGTTAACATGAGGTGTTCAGGTTCACTCGCTCACGCTTCTTCTCCCTGGCCCGTTAGGATCAAGACCCAAACGGCCAGTATTCCACTTCAGCAGCGCAGGAGCACAAACGGCTGCAAACGCCATCAAATCAACAATATATTTGGTGAACATTTCTTTAAACAGTGGTGGAAATGTCACACACAAACAAATAACCCAAATAAAGTGGCAAATACAGGCGGTTTATTACAATCAATTTATTTCATGGCAGGGTCAGTGATTGGATAACTTCACACGACTTGCTTATTTGTAGCAAATACAACTGAACAGCAAAAACTGGAAACCTCAAGACAGAGTCAAACTTCATTTACAGTGTTTCTGGAGAATAGTTATTCCTTTGCCCACCACATGCAATGCTGCGCTGCTTCCTAGATCAAAGCGTGTATCGCATCCTGAACTGTGTCGGATAGTCAAATTAAATTTAAAAACAATATTGATGCTCCCAGACCTGATCACTACCGGCCCTGTTCAATCACATCAGCCCTTCAATAGGGCATTTACAGAAACAGGAAGTTGGCCCCTAGGTCTCAAAAGTAGCACACTATGTATTAAAATACGGCTGCAGGGAGACAATGATCCCAGACAGTAGAGTGGAGTAGAGAGTCCACCTTTGAATGAATCTAAAGTTATGATTATGATTTGATTTCAGTTTATGATCACAAACCGCCAAAAGGGGCTGAACTTAAAACAGTCCTGCGAAGAAGAGCGGGCCAGAATTTCACCAGAGTCCTGCAAGAGACCTATCTCCACTTACCAGCAGTGTTTGGTTGCAGAATTAGCATATCTAGCCATTACTTCGGGGGTATGAATACTTTCTCACACTGATGATAAGGTAGAACATGTGTTTTGCCTAAACATATAAAAGCCTCATTTAAAACTTGTACTTAATGGATACTCGGGTTTGTTTACGTTCAATTTAGTTTGAAGATCCAACACAGTTCAGTTCTTTAGATACACAGAAATACACCAAACCAGGAGGGGGGTCCAGCACTTTTTCACCACTCTAGTAAATTCTATTTTTTGTTAGGGAAGAAGATTCAGGAATCTGGTACAGCATTCAAAGCTTCAGTTTTGCCAGTGTGATCAAAACACGCGTTATAAATTCAGAATAAATACTTTCTTTGATTTGTTGCGAATGAGGCTGAACCTCGGCGATTATATTTAAATGCAGGCTTTCCTCACAGACACCTTCCCTCCAGCTGTGCCTTTACATTGTTTAAAACTACTACTAACAGAGACACGCTCTATAGAACAATAAATAATTTGGGAGAGCTGTAACAAAAAAATAAAACTTGCATAATGTTCAGGAAACCGTGTATAGTGTTAAATAGTAACCCCTGCAGTCCTCATCATTTAATAAGAAGAGCCAGGATATGAGCTCGTCTGCTCTCAGTACATTTGAGTGTCTTGAATACTACCGTGGTTTTATAGTGCATGTGAACGCCATCAGTCCATCATCTGTAAACACCAGCAGTGAATTCAACAGGTTTTGTGCAAATTAAGTCCACACCCTCCACTAGTGTACGCTCAACCAGAACCTTCTGTCACACTCACTCACAATGCATCTGCAGTTCTGTGGCTCCGCCCCCTCATAATAGAAAACATCATAAGCATAGAGATCAGCAGCACAATGAGGTGACGACGTCCCTCAGCGTTTAGTTTATATAGTCGCGTAAGCTTTTCAGAGGCGAGACGAAGGCATAAGGCCGTCAACTCCTGTTTCATCTGCAGGCAAAGTCTTCTCTGCACAACGCCACGATCAAGACAGAACACCCATCAGCTCCTCCTCGTCGGGGTCCACAATGCCTTCTGTGGGACTGTCGCAGGGCGCCATGAGCCCGAGGCCCAGCTCTGCCAGCATTTCGCAGCTCATGTCTGTTGTCACCATGATCTTGGTCTCCAGGCGGTTGCACAGAGTCCGGTAGGACGGCAGAGGGTATCCCAGCTCTCTCAGGAACTCATAGCCTTTGGTGCCGACTGCAGAGCGGATCTTCTGGGCCTTCAGGATGGTCTCTGGAGACCAGACGGCCCGGCGGGAGCGTTTAGTGAGAGACAAGGCACGGATCTGGTCCTCATACAGAAAGTTTTGGAGGCCTTTCTCGATCCGGTCAAGCCGATACAGACGCTTCTTCATCTCCTCTGCCTGTCAAAGAAGAAGGGGATCATTTGTTGCATAATCACATCCATTCTTAACTTGTGTATTTTAAAATAGCAGCTGTTAGTAGAGCGAATAATCAAATAAATGGGAGCTAAAATTGATCCGAAACAAAAACAAGCAAACAAGTTGTTCTTGATTTTTTAAATCTGACCCCTGTGCATCCTTTGAGGTCCTCTCATATGGTTGAGGTTTATTAGTGGCGGCCCCCTACCTCCTTCTGCAGCCTGGCAGTGTGCTGCATCTCCTGCTCCAGCTGTTTCTTGAGGAGCGGACACTGCGTACAGGGCTGCTGGTCCTCAGCAGTCCTCTCTGCATCCTCCTCCATGCCAGGCAGAGGGTTCCGTCTGGCATAGCCATGGTCCCCAAAATGCAGCTCTTTCTCCACTGCAGACATAAGGCCAGGTTTTACAGGTACTGCAGCTGGAATTTAGAGCGTCATTAATGTACCCGTACATAAAGGCATAAGAAAGAGGGCGACCACAATGCATCATGTTTCTGGTTCACAGGGTTGTGAAATTTTAAATTTTGCATTTAAAATGTTATGAGCAGTCTAAAAAACCTGTTAAAACATTTAACTTAAAGGTGCACTGTGTAAAATCTACGGTTTGTCTTTGAATAAATGGATCATAATATTCATAACTGTGTGTTTGTTAGTGTGAAATCAGCAAAAAAATAGAGTTTTTTCAACATGAGCATAGAAAAAAAAACCTTTATAGTGTATCTCCAGAAGGAGTGTTCGGTGCACCCTCTCTTCTCCCTTCTCCAGGGAAAGAGGGATGGAGAGTTATTCCATCGGTGCCAGACTGACAGAAAGAGTCCCCTCTGGAGCAGGAACTCTATCTGGTTGAGGGTACAGCTAGTAATAGACTATCAGGCCCTCAGCCTCTGTGGTTCAAATACAGGTATTCCCCACTGCCACACTTAACACAATACAAAATATTCCAGGGGAAAACAAACCCAAGACATATTATTCAGTTACCTGGTTCAGGTTTCATTGGCAGCAGGATGTATGGAGCGGTGACTGCAGGGTAAGGAGGGTCTCCACTACTAAACAGAGTTGGGATGGCATTTGGCTTCAACTTCTTTCCCCCAGCTGAGGACCTCGCTATCTCCTCAAACTGGGTCTGTTCAAAATGATCCTTTGGGGGAAACAAAACCAATTTAATCCAGTTAATAATGATGATGTTAGACCCAAACACAAGAAACAAGAGCATAAGGACAATAAGGGTTGTCATGTGTTAGTTATAAGTTAGTTATGTGGTTTGTTGTGTTAATGATGTCTTATTTATATTTATTATTATTTATAAACCCAATTCCATAAACATTGGGACACAAAGGAAATCCAATGAATTGTGATCCTTTTTTAACCTTAATGCAGTTGATTACAGGACAAACACAATTTATATTCAAATTGATTGATTGACGTTTTAAAAAGTGAAATTCTATCCAATTCCTGCTTGTATATAAGACTTCAGTTGCTCAACAGTCAAAGGTCTGTGTTTTCATATTTGCTTCTTCATAATACACTACATATGTATTTGAGGGACAGATCTGGACCCCTGCAGGCAAAACAAACAGGGATGTCCCTGAAAAGGACATCTTCTGGATGGTAACATTTGTTCCAAAGCCTGTATGTACATTTCAGCATTTACAGACCCGCCACACAGTAACCTAAACTGTACGGATACGCCCCATATCATCACAGATTTTCAGGTTTCCGCTGATAACAATCTGGGTGATATGATCATAATGTTCCGAACTGTGCTTTCATCAGACCGAAGGACAGTTTTTCCAGCTTGTGGGAGTCTACCTGAGATGATCTAGGCTATAAAAGTCGGTGGCGCTTCTGGATGTTCATGCTTCAAATGATAAAATAGTAACTACACTTGTAGAAGCAGCCACAAACTGCGTTTACTGACAACATTTTCGTGTTGTCAGTGTTGCCATGCCCATGTAGTAACAAGGGTCACAAAATGATGTTGGTTTTTAATGGAGTCTAGGGCTGAAGGGTCAAAGGTCATGGGCATCCAGTGTTGGTTTTCCGCGTTTTCCCTAACATTCTGAGATTTTTTTCCAAATTCTCTGAAATCTTTCTTTATAATGGACTGTAGATGACGGACTCATCAAATTCCTTGCGTTCTTCCAGCTTCCACCATCTTTTCTTGCCCAGGTCCCAATTTTTTATAAACATGTTGCTGCATACAAATCCAAATAAGCATATATTTACATAAATCCATTGGATTAATTGTCTTTGTACTGCTTACAATTGGATTTGATCTATTCTATTACCATTTTACAGTGCTTCCCAACTTTTACTAGAATTACGTTCGTATTGTTTAAATTTGTGTTATAACTTTATGTTGTTTAAATGCTTTTATTCAAGAAAATATTGCAACATAGAACTCTCTAATTATGACCCCACACTGTTTTAATGCAATTTTAAATTAATGACTGACTGAATGAATATCAATCAACTGACCATTAGTGACAGTATACAATTAGAAAAATTAGAAAATATTATTGGCATGTGAAGAAATGTTAATAACATCTGTATCTGTGTGGGATTACCTGGCAGAGTCTTGAGTGAGGAGTTGGTTCGAAGTCTCTACGAGAGTTCACCACCCATTTTTTCTTCCGGACCGGATCTTTGGGGAATCTAAACAGTTGTTTACCGGTGCTGGTTGAATTGGAGCAGTTAGGAGCGGAGCAGCCTCCCATTGCAGCAGTTTAAAACAGCAGCAGAGCTTAATGTGACGTTAGCACAGATAGCTCGAAGCTCAGCTGGGAATATTGATCATTAATTCACTAAAGCGGTTTGAAACGACAACAAGGTTACGATAGCGTCAGCCGCGGATACCAAAATATTGTCTTGTAGACTTTATACATAAACGTATACAGATAATGTTTAAAATACTTTATCAAAGATAAAATGTTTCTGACTTTGTTTGAGCCAAAATGGCGCACTTTACCTCAACAGTGACGTTTGCTGACGTATTGCTTAGTTGTGTCTTCCGTTAATGCCTTCTTAAAAACAGTTGAATAATTGTTTTACTCCGTGAAGGTAAAATTCAAATATAATTTGTACGGTCAACAGAAATGTTTTAGTATTGCCAGAATTGTGAAGTTGTTCTTTACGTTTATCTGCAAACATTATTATATTATATTTATCATCAGGCAATAGTTAAACTGGCATCAGTCTCTTGTCGAAGGACGCAGAGGAGCACGTTGAAATGTTTACGGCGGAGGTGCTGTAAGCAGCAGATATTAATAAGTGCTAATACATAACTAAACGTTAAAAAATGATAGTGATTTGTTACTTGTTTTAAAAAAAGAGTAACAAGTAAGAACTCTGCCTTCAGAAGATCATATTGAAAGTTAATGTAATCAGGTAATCTATCGAATATTTCTGCTATCTGTTGGCAAATAAGAGCATTTTACGCTCAAAACTATTAATTGGAGATAAAGATGACATCTTCTCTGGTGATTCCCGTTATTGATGTTCAGAATGACAATTTTAAAGAGCTGTGGCCAGCTATGATTCTAGCCATTAAATCGTCTTCATTCATTGCACTGGACACGGTGAGTACAGTTCAACTCTGGCTAAACTCTACAGTGACCCGTCCAAAAACTTTCCTCTATATTACCAAATAACAACCACACTTTTTCTGTCGCATGATTTCATTGCTGTAACAAATCTTCAAGCTGTACTTTTGTTGTTTTAGGAGCTGAGTGGTCTTGGAAACAGAAAATCCCTGCTGGCTGAGTAAGTACACATTTTTGAGTGTTTTTTAAGACACACTCACCTGAAATGCTATCAAAGATTTTGATTTGGTGCCATCTCTGAGATCTATTTATGAGTTATGTTTCTGGCCACCATGATTCAGGTCTATAGAGGATAGATACAAAGCCATATGCCACGCAGCTCGATCCCGCTCCATCCTCTCCCTGGGATTTGCCTGTTACAAGAAACTTGATGACAAGGTACAACAAGATCATGCCTTCTTCAGTGACATAAAACCACGTTGTTGTTTACAACAACCAAAAACAATAGGTGAAGTCAGAGTAATGGAAGGGAAACGGAAGTTCTGAAGTTAATGTGTTCGAAGCAGGATGTGATTTCTAGAGGGCCAGATTGTTATTGCGAGATGCCTGGCTCTGATCCTCTACAGAACATCTGGTCTTCTTGGGTGTCCCTGCTCTGCAGTGGTTAATACCTATCCAAGTGGGTCTGAGGATGGACCACTGGTGATCCGGCAACAAGGCCATAGACACCCAAGGCTCATCAATGCACATGGGGAGGGAAGGTTAGCTTGTGTGTCAGATCTCAAAGACAAGCTGCTCTAGATCAAATTTCCGACTAAGTTACTGGTTCTGTTAGAAAAGGGGCAGAACACAATGCATCACAGAGCTGTTTTGGTGGCAGAAGAGGTTCTTACACAATATAAGGCAGGTGGGATTAATTGGTAGTTGCTTTTTGGTGTATTGCATCTGTAAGGATGCTTCTGAAGATAATGACAAACATAAGTTTTGGGCACGTTGGGGTTTTTATTTACCCGGTAATCTGATTAAGTTTTTCGAATTTAACTTCTTTCTTTGTTGTTGTCTCCTCCTCATCCTCGGTCATCTCTTTACTTCTCGCCCAGCCTGCAGATACCTACCTGGTCCAGGTGTATAACCTCACCGTGCTGTGTTCAGAGGAGTACATCATAGAGCCCCAGTCAGTCCAGTTCTTGGTACAGCATGGATTTGACTTCAACAAGCAGTATGCCCATGGAATCCCTTACTGCAAGGGCAATAATAAGGTGATGATGCTCACATGGTCTTTTCTGTCGTGCTGTGCGTTCGTAGTTTTGTTTTGAACTAATTGTGTTCTCTGTTGTAGCTATTCGTACCACTCTTCTAAGCCCTCCTGTCTTTTCATTCCATGAATTCTTCCTGCTTAGTTGATGCAACCAGTTTGTTTACTATACTAAAAATTCAGCTTCCAACAGCTTAGTAGGTGATAGTCCATATTAATCCTAACAGTAAATATAGCCACAAGCAGAAATATGAAGCAGGCTACAGAGGTCTCCACCATCAGGTTGGTTTTTATTGTCGAACTTGTAGCCTTCAATCCCCTCCAGTGCTTACCAAAGTAATTTCACTTAAGGTAATTCATCATGCTTCACACTTCTCCCTTGTTATTTTTCACAAACACTTTAGTTTGCCTGAAAAAAAGATGTCAGCCTTTACTATTCAGTTTGTACAGGACAAGACTTTCACTCCATGTCATCTCTGTAAAACGTGACAAAGGCAGAAAGGAGAGTGTGGGATGTTTTTTCAATGTATGGTATTGTGTATGTAATGCACAACATTTAAAAAGCAGCTGGTAAAAGTAAGCAGCCTACATAGAGAAGGAGGAAATGGGTAGTTGTTTTCGTCTAAGCAGAGGACAATATCAACTGCCAATTTGACGACTGGAAGGGATGGCAATTGATTTTTCTCTTGTTATTCACAATTTATTGCATGACACGTGTAAAACTTCACATTAGATGTTTCTGCCTTATAATTTGTAAAAAAAAAAGTGTCCTGGCCAAGAGTGTAATCAGCACACAGTGTTGCAAATGTGCAGACAAAGAATAGCTATTCACAAATTTGAAATATATTAAAAGCATAAGACAGGCTTCTTGCGGAATGCTTTTAAAGATCAAAGTCAGAAGTTAGGCTGCTGGGTTTTATTTCTGTTTGTTTGGTGAAAACAAAGGCAGGGCAGAGAAGGATCGTTTGGCGCTATTGTGCGTCTTTGTTCATATGGTCTGGAGTAGAGGAGTAGATAAAACATTTGTGCCTATTGTAATGTGACTAGCACCAGCATAATTTAGGTAAATGCTTAACTAAGTAATGCCTGCCCATTATTTGATTATTATTAAATGAACACTATGAATGTTCCAAGATCAATATGGACATAGAACAGGACCTTGATTTGTCGTCACCCTCCTAAGATGTTATTTGACTTTGCGCTTTGTCTCTCTCCAACTTCTTCAATAGGGAGAATCAGATAACAGAGGAGTTCACATCCGGGCTTTATTCACTGAGCTGCTGCGTGCGAAGAAGACTTTGGTGCTCCACAATGGCCTCATTGACATGGCCTTCCTTTACCAGGTATGACCAAGTTATCAGCTCTGCTGCTCAGTTGGGTTCCTTTTCTGCTTTTGAGTTTAATCTCACTATTCACAGATTGAGCCATAAACACTGACTGAAGAGTTAAAGTCTGGTGTTATATTCCTTAATATGAATATAGAATAATATAAATATTATAATAATACTGTTCTTTTTCTGCCACATTGTGAAAATTGGGTCATTTCTTCTGAACATTTTGTCAAAATGATGAAAAGAATCAATCAAAAAGTAAAACTTCATCATGTTCTCCCACTGGATCCAGATGTAGGAGATTAAAATCTATTTTTGGATGGAATCAAATTCTCAATATCTTAACTGTAAACTGAGTTATCCAAAAGTAATAGCACTCATAGTTTATGTGTAGTAATTTAGCAGTTTAATACCAAACCTTTAGCGATTGAAGCTCCATTAAATATAACGTGCTCAAAAATCTTCCTCTGCAGTATTCATTCATTTAGATTATCTTTCTCCCAGCATGCTATAATTAATTAACGAGGGAGTTTTTAATCAAATTATTTTGTCATTTTTCTGCTAGAGTTTTTATGCTCACCTGCCCGAGCGCTTGGCAACCTTCACGGCCGACCTGTCGGAGATGTTTCCCGCTGGTATTTATGACACCAAGTATGTTGCAGAATTTGAGCTGCGCCTCACCGCCTCTTACCTGGAGTACGCCTATAAGAAATGGTGAGTTTACACATAGTCAAAACTAGGGCTTGAAGCATAGCAGGTGTTTCAAGGTTGACATAGTAACACTGGTTTGGTGCTTTGAGCTTCGTATATCCTCCTTAAGTCACTTCTGGTTTGGTCTAAAATACAGTGGTCGTCCTGGTCGTGGCACGGTGGACCAACTTTTGGCCCTTGTCTCTGATTCTGTTCATGATATTCATGGACAGGATCTCAAGGCCCATTCGAGGCGAGGAGTGTATCCAGTTTGGGGAGCATAGAATTGCATCTCTGCTGGCTTTATCAGTCCGTGACCTCCAGCATACACTGGATTCGGTTTACAACTGAGTATGAAGCGGCCGGTATGAGAGTCAGCACCTCCAAATCTGAGGCCATGGTTCTCAGCCGGGAATCATTGGACTGTCCCCATCCGGTTGGGGTTTAGTTGCTGCCCCATGCAAAGGAGTTAAGGTATCTTGGTGTCTTGTTCTTGGGAGTGGGAAAATGGGCCGAGAGAAGGACAGGCGCTGTTTCGGTCTGTTGTGGTGAAGAAAGTGCCAAGTCGTAAGGCAAAGCTCTCAATTTACCGGTCCATCTACGTTCAAACCCTCCCTTATAGTCAGGAGTTCTAGGAAGTGATAGAAAGAATGAGGTTAAGGACGCTAGCGGCTGAAATTAGCCTTCTTCGTAGGTTGGTCCGGTTCAGCTTAAGACATGGCTAGGAAGATAGGAAATCCGGAAGGAGCTCGGATTAGAGCCGCCTCTCCTTCACGTCGAAAGGAACCAGTTGAGGTGTTTCAGGCATCTAACTAGAATGTCTCCAGGACGCCTCCCTTTGGAGGGTTTTTCAGGCGTGTCCAATTGGGAAGAGACCCTGACCCTGAGCTGACCCCAAACTCGACGGTGGGACTGCATTTCTATACTTCCCTCTTTTGTCGGTATTGCTTAACATCAATGCTAATGAAAATAACATGTCTAATGGATACATCTTGTATCCGTTGGGATATGATGCTCCTTCGTTTGGAGTAACCCAGTTTTACATGTTAGACCTTTAAAAGCCACATTAGCCCATTGGAATGTTTCGGGAACGCTGTAGTCCACCGTCTCGGGTCGCTGCAGTTGGTTCAGCATCGTTGTTGTCTCTATGTCTTAATGGATCGCAATGTCTCCGATTGCTGATTTTATTTCCTCCTTCCTCCAGTAAGCTGGATAACAGCCGCAGTGTGACGTCTGGAGTGACCGGGCCTCACGTTCATGTGGAGTTCTGTCAGTATCCTGGTCACATGTCCAGCTACATCGACTACAGAGACTGTTCAGCTGTGGTCCTCCCCGAGGGACAGACTAACATCTGCCAGCGCTTCTCTGTGAGATTAAACCCTGTTCTTTTACCTTTTACCCTTTGACCCAGAGAAATCTCAGATTTATGAAAATCAGACAGGAAACGAAAGGAATTATGTTGGTGAAATAGAGATGGAGAGTTCCCTTTCTATTCAACATACCTGTTAAACTGGGTTAAAAGCGTCTTTGTGTGTTTGACAGGCATTTGGCTGGTGTCCCAACGGCACCAATTGTCCACTGTCCCACGACACGGACTTGATCGTTCTCCAGGATGAGAAAGGCACGAGTGAAAAGAGAAAAAAGAGGAAGAGACGGAGAGAAAAGAAAGTTGGTGGAGATAAGGCAGCAGGAGCCTCCTCCGTTTTGGACGGGGCCCCTGAAAACAAAATACCCCACATGGAGGTGAATCCTGAAGAGACGCCAGAGAACCAGCTGAAGGCTGAGCCATGTGTGGATAGCGGGCCTGTGATGGACACTGATGAAAACGCCCAACAGAAGGAGGGCGAGAACACGACGAGAGACGACAACGAGAATGGAGCGTGTGAAGAAAAGCCAGACGACAACGAGAATGGAGCGTGTGAAGAAAAGCCAGACGTGCAGAAATCTGCATCAATCCCCGACATAAAAGCCAGCGCGGACGAGGGCGCGAAAGGCAGAACAGCAGACGAAGGGAGAGAAGATATCACTGATAACCCATTGAAGACTGACGGTCCAAAGAAAAAAGATGACACGGGAACGCACCGGGCTGGGTTTGACGCCTTCATGACGGGATACATCTTTGCTCAATCCTGCGCCCTCGTCAAGAAGGACAGCGTGGAGAATTCAGACGACATGGAGCCGCCGTTGATTCCTTCCTGTCTGAATAAGGTCTACCTCAGTGGAAAGGCCGCTCCACTCAACGTGGTTAAAAGCACGTTTTCCAGATCCTCCAAGGCCCACTTGCAAAAGATGGAAGTGGTGTGGGGGGCGAGAATGTAATGAGCACACCTCCACGCAGCAGGGAGGTTGTTTATAGTCCTCAGTTTTATTACTTGGATGTTTTCTACGGATCTTTTGTCACTTCCTTAATGAGACATTTTGGAAGGTCACATGTCAGCTCTGTGAATGTTCACTATTGTGATGGATTCACTCAACTTCTTCCTTTTTTTCCCCATCTGGAATTTGTTATGATTTTGGAGTAAAAACCTCTGTGCCAACTTCCTGCCTCTAAAATGGCCTGTTTTCACCACTCAAACCTTTCATCAACTCTTGAATGAATTTCTTTGACATTGTGTGCAGAGATAGAGGAAAAATCATTCATGTTCAGCCTAACAGTAATGGGTGACATCTTTGTTTTTCTATGAAACCATCTTGACGTCTAATCCTATGACCAGGGTGTTTGGTACACATGTCCAATATTAGATGGACAGGCTAAACACAAAAGCATGCTGACGTTAGTTAACTGCTCAAAGCAGTTATATATAAATGAATCTGTGTTTGGTTGAATTAAGTGAGTCCGATTGATTTTACCTTCAGTTATCAGGAGACCAAACTCACAAGCTGTCTGGAAGATCGGCTCATTTGTGGATTGTTAATTCTAGACAGATGCCTTTTATGCCGACCAAACACTCAAGTCTATTCAATCATTTATGAACACATATCTACGGGGCTTCAGGTTGTTGTATGTTAAATCATACAATGAATCCGATACAGTTTAGAATGTGATATGGAAGAAACCAGCAGGGGTCAAAACCTTTTTCTCCACACCTTCACAGGTTTCGTTGACTGTGGCGAGGTACGGCTCTTACTATCCATCGCTTTTAATGTTAACATCAGGAATGTGACGCCATTATCTGGAAGTGATATCAGTTGACTTGATGGCTGTTTTATAATCATGTTATATGTCTGCACTAATGGCGTAGATAATGTAGTGAAATAAAGATTTTTTCTTTATTAGTCGTTTGTTTATTTCGATGTTTGTCTTCGTTGGACTGATGACCGTGTCACTCGGTGGAAAATCAGAACAGTTCTGGTGAATTACAATTCATCTGTTTTAGTTTCATTTGTAAGCAAACCAGGTGTAAGTTTTCTCTGGACTCAGCCAGAATAACATACTTCTGATAATCTCTTCAGCTATGATTCTATGGTCTTTATATCTTTAAGTCCATGGGCTCCAAACAAGAATGTCGGAGAACACACTCTAGAGCAGGGGTGTCAAACTCAATCACAGAGGGGCCCAAAAATATAAATTGTGTCCAGATAGAGGGCCGAACAGCACCGAAATAGGGCTGGTTTTAATCTGAGGTATTACGACAATTTATTCTTATTTTATTCACTCATTTTCTGGAATACTGAACAAGCCACGGGAATAGAAAAGTCAAACGACAGACAGAATTCAAGATAGGTCAGCATGATTTCTATGTCTCCCTCTCTATCAGCAGTGTTCCGAGGAATCATTTCAAAAGAGAAGTTTTCATTCACAGGCATCGGCTCTGTACAGCACATTCCCGAAAGTCAGTTTCTTCATCTTCACAATCCTGTTTATTTCATTTCAACACAACAAAAGATATACAACAGGTGTGCTTCCATTAAAAAAAAAAACACAAAAGATATTCCCAAAGCTTCCTTTTATTGCACCAGTTCCGGTATCGGCGTGAGGATATCACACACACCAAACAAGTACTCAATGCACCTGTGCCCCAAAACAAGGACAAAGAAAAAAAACACTTCAGCAGAGTCTCTGTGGCTCCATGACGAACACTGAAATAAAACTCAAGAGTTTAGGTTGCCTAGAAAAGACCCCAACAGTGTCTTCAAATAGGGATCCATAAAATCTGCAGCTTGAAAAAGCGAAACAATTAAAATGGACTAAAAAGCTCCAGGTGAGCACGGAGGCTTAAAACAAAACCAGGAATTTAAAATAGTCAGATATAGAAAAAGCAATCTGGAATCAGAATGTGTTAAATTGCTGTTCAGCGACTTTTAGACTATACACTAAAATGCCTTGGTACAACAATGCTTGATTATTCTGAATGACCCGCCAGTGATGGGGAAGTGTGAGGATCTCCACACGCCTCTGAAGAGACGCAACAAAATGAAAACTTTGGGTCGATAGAAACGCAGAAATATTCTCAATTAATAAAATCATTCAGTCGCCAATCGTTCTTTCAGGTGTGTGCCTCAGTTTCACTGACATCACATGATCAAGATGCAAATCATAAAAGGTTAAAAAACATGAGGTAAGAAAACACAAAACAGAACTTTTTCTTTTGCAGGCGAGCCTTGCAACAAATGGGATCAAAGCCAGCACAGATAAGGAAGGTACAATGATTGGAAGTCAAAGCCACTACTGAGGATACGGAAGGTACAACAAAGGGACATTAAAATCAGCACTGAGGATACAGAAGGTACAGCAAATGGACATCAAAGTCAGCACAAAGGATACAACAAAGAGACAGCAAAGCCAGCACAGAGGATAAGGAAGGTACTATAAGTGGAGGTCAAAGCCTGCTCCGAGGATAAGGAAGGTACAACAAAGGGACAGCAAAGCCAGCACTGAGGATAAGGAAGATGCAACAGATAGAGGTCAAAGCCAGTACTGAGGATAAGGAGGGTACAACGAAGAGACAGCAAAGCCAGCACTGAAGATAAGCAGGGTACAATAAGTGGAGGTCAAAGCCTTCATCGAGGATAAGGAAGGTACAACAAAGGGCCAGCAAAGCCAGCACTCAGGATAAGGAAGACGCAACGAATAGAGGTCAAAGCCAGTGCTGAAGATAAGGAGCTAAAAGTGGCGGTGAATTGGAACAGGTTATATCTTCTTTCTTTTTTTTTGTCCAATGAATGGAGCTGACATCACATGGGCCTGCAACAACAGGACACTAAAGCCTGGAGGAGAGGGGCAGTGGTTTGATACCAACAGAACTCTCCTCCAGATCTAGGTTACATCCATTTTGAAATGATTGTATCATATCTGATTCTAGAGTCCGGTGAGCTTCCTGTCCCAGACAACCAACATCCATGTAATACTAAGGATCGTCTGCATACGGTTATACGGTTAGCAGATCAGGATGAACCTCAACATGTTCAGCCATCAAGAGTTCTGTCTTTCTCCACCGCTGCTGACCCTCCAGTGTGTCCAAAGCCTCCTGATGGAAACATACAAATCTGAAGAACACTGTATGAAGAGAATTGATGAACTAAAAAAAAAAAAGCATAACTGGTAAAACTCAATTTATTTAAGTATATACAACTTAAATTACTAAGTTAGACTCAAGAAGATTTAATTTTGGCTACTAGTTGAGGTCATTTCTTTTTTTCTTTTTTTAACATTTCATCAACAATTTTTCTTTACAGTGCCTGATTAGTAATGAATTTAAAAAAAGTGAAACTCTGGCGTTGGATATTCTTCAAATTGCTTTCCAAAAAATTTTTCTTACTGCATTTTTGCCTTCAAAATACTTAAAATGTAAAATGGTAAATAAATATTTGTTTATGTGTGCATATATTATTTCCTTCCTGCAACGTTTTAAAACAAATTTTACACACTGTAAAAAGAGAATAATTGATGATTTTAAAAAATGACTTCCACTGGTGACTCAATTATACCAAGTAATTTCAACTTAATCTTAGACTGGATACTAATTAGTATAATTGTTTCACGATTGTGATTTTCTTTTTTCTCTTAAAGTGTAGTTGTAGATTGGCAGTGTTGCGAATGAACACACTGACCTGTAATTCAACAGGCCAGCCTGGGAAAGCTGCAAAAAATCCATCATATCGTTTGCCTTCAATGTTCTGGTACCGTTTTCTCTCTGAAGGTATGATGCACTTCATTCTCTTCACCACCAAGAAGATTCAGCCAGACCACAATCACTGAACATGCAGAGGAACTCCACGGACATACTTCTCGTGGGATAAGAATGCTCTTCTCATGCGTTTACGGTTGACTACAGCCTGTGCTGGAGGCGTGTAGCTCTGGCCAGAGGTTCTATCACTTATGAGAGCGCCCCAAAGATGACATCGTGGAATGCTGCAGTGACACGAAGAACAAATGAGGAAACAAACAGGAGCAGTCAGAAGATCAGGCTCTGAACAATCTAGCAGATCCGCTTCATGTGGAGGTGTAACTCTAAAATGTCACTCGGTGTCCGTTGGTACATCTGGATTATGCTGATATTCATCTCCAATCTTAACATGTCTGATAGATTTAATAACCAGAGCTACGGAAATAAAACAGAAGCTAATTGAAACAAGATTTATTTACTTTATGTGTGTTTTATGACTACTAACTGAAAAATTGCTGAGCTGTGAATGGATTCTCTAGCTGATGCATTGGATTCCTTGTTTGGTGGATGTTACTGAACCGACGGCTGAAGAAACGCCGCCATGATGTTTTTTGAGAAGGACAGAATAAATGGGGTGAAATGTTTTGCTCTGGAATGGAAGATGATGAAGTTAGCACTGCGTTCCCATCCGAACTTTCTTCTTCCTGTGTTGAAATATTGCCTGAAAGGAAACTTTCAGATTGGTGAGGTTTTGATCCAAGATGCTGAGTCAGGCTTAAAATAGCAGCTTAAAAGCACCTCGAACAGAAAGGCCAGCAGATCGTCACTCGGACACTTTCGCCGCCTTAAAGTTGACAGCCAGCTTCCTGTGCTTCCTCTTGGAGGCGGAGCTAGGTGTGTGGGCTGTTGCGGGCATATTTTGTCGAGGAGGTGTGTGTGGGGCTGCAGAGGTCATGCAAACAGCACCAGCTGGACCGGGACTGGACGTGGAGGGTATGCTGTGGGCGGTGGTGACTTCGTCTCTCTGAGGCTGGGATTGGCCAGATTGCTGGTTCTGGACTCTCTGTGATTGGTTCCTGGCCACAGTTTGCTTGGCGTTGTAAAACTCTCGAGTTTCCTGGTTCTTCTTGTTGGCAGAGACTCGCTTCTTAGTCACCTTTTAGGGGTCAGAGGTCGAGCAGAAAGAGTATTCAGACATGGCGTACCATGGACCTGTGGTTGTAGCACCAGTTTTGACACTCTGCAGTTTGTAATATTAGAGGTTTTAACACTTTGAAAATCAACTGCATCCGTTTTAGAATGGCGTAGTTGGGGGAGGGGAGGTGGGGGTCTTTAAGCCTACCTGTAATGGGATAAACTGGTTGTGAGAGCCGATGGGCGATGCTGCTGTAGGCTGGTGGCGAGGAGCGCCAGAGAAAGTTCCCGCTGATCCGTAGAACGGCTGGTTCTGGAGGTGGTGAGGAGGACGCGTCATTCCCCACAGAGGGGTGGGGGAGAAACCTTGGGGAGGCAACAGCAGACCCCCTGTCGATAAAAAAGAACACCATGACGATAGCGCTTTATTCATGTTGCTCTTGACAAGGTGAAACAAAAAGACGGCTTTGATTGAAACTTTGGACAAATTCAGTCGGGCCAAAATGTACATTTTTAAAAGCTATGATAGAAACGCCAGCATAAAAATGAATAACGTGGATATGAAGAATCTAGCAGGAGGGGTCACAGAGGGGACTTTCCACCTGAAGGACAGTAGATCACCACCATGTACCCCAAACTAAGGAACAGGACGTACGACTGACCTTGTGGGTTAAAGACCGGGGTCATGGCTCCTATGGGTGGGGGTCGTATCTGGCCCATTCCTGAGAATAGAGTAGGTGGGAGAGGGAAGCCCGACCCCACTGAGTTCTGCAGATGAGAGGAGGACACACACAGACAAGCTTCAGTAGTAACCTGAACAAGAACACCTGTTGCGTTTAAACCACGTTTAGGGATTAAACGTGGATTAAATTAAATTCTGGGATGGATACGGTTGGGATGCAGTGAAAGCTCGAACACAGCAGAGTCATCTGGAGATGAATCACCCCCCCCAAAAAACAACAAAGTCATTAGTCATCATATAACATATGCGATGTTCCGCTGGTGAGCCGACAGGAGTGGACAGTTGTGCTGCTTGATTATGGACAAAATCATCACAAATACTTTCCTCAATGTAGTAATCCAAATGACTTGAACACAATTATTTGTTTCTTGCTTCCACAAGTTAGCTGTGTTTCTTTCTGGCGCAGCAAAAAGCTCTCTATGCATATGGTTTATTCTTAAACTCGCCTTAAATCCGAATAACTTCCTGACAACGGAAGACGATCTGTTTTAGGGAGGAGCTTTTCGACCTGCATTTCTCCGTACATTTCATTTTTGTTTCAACCTTGTTGAAAGCTTGCACGTTACGCGCTGGACTGCACCCAGGAAATGTTTGCACATCCAGTGTGGTGCAGGGAACAGCTGTGATTAGTCAAGAAGTGGGTGGATTAGGGAAGCATTGATTTTTTTCCCAGTGGTTTATTGTATGGGTGGAGCATATCAAAAGTCAATAACGGCCTTATTATATATGTGCACTTTTGTCTGTGTGTGTGTGTGTGTGTGTGTGTTGTACCAGTCTTTGGAGAGCAAAGAAGGCAGCTTTCTCCTTGGCATCATTTTCTGATTGGCACTGAGGACCGTGAACCATCAAGCCATTGGACAACCTCACCTGACACACAACCAGACCCTGCAGGAGACGGGACCATGTGATGATTTACAGAAACATCGCAACTAAATGAGAACATAAAGATTTAGATCAGAATTATCGATGGGTGCCGTGAAGTTAAAAATGGATTTGGTGGCGTTACCTGCATGTTGCTTATGAAGCTGAACTCAGGTGGTGCCATTCCTAACCCCCCACACACACAGCCCAGCTCTGACACCTTACTGGTCAGGACAGCGTTGGTGAGGTTGGCAGATGCGGCTGATGCAGAAGCACCAGAAGAAGCAGCGTCACTGAGAGCAGGGGCGTTCATGTTTACAGCTGGAGATAGAAACAATCACGAAAGAACAGGCAAAGATGAAGTAAACCCACAAACTTCTTCCTTGTTTTGTGTTATATACTTGCCTGAGGTAAAGTAATTGGTTACGTACCTAGTTTCTTGGACGATCGTCTTCTGTTCTGTTGCTGACCTCCGCTGTCAGCTGCCTCCTGGAAAGACGGGCTTCCTGTTCCAGCGCTGTCAATCTTTAGCATCTCCTTCAGCACCATGGTCCCCTTCTGCAACAACAGGCACAAACAGGACTAACTAATTGCAGTTTCAAAAATCATAAAATCCTATCCTTTCATGGCAGTTGCTCTGAAATATACGTTTCTTTATGGACCCTGCAAGAAGTCCGCTGACATCTTAAGTCGCTCCGACACTCACCATGGCGAAGGACTGTGGAGACAACGGGCCATCTGATGACTGGCTGGATGTCGGTTGTGGAGGAGCTGGAGGGGTTGGAGTCGGCTGGCTGCCCATGGAGATCTTGAGATTGGCTATCAAGTCCTCAAACTCAGTGGTAGCCTAAATGTGAAAAGATGCGTGTGGGTGGGAGAGGAGCGCCTCGTACAGGGAGCAGTAGGCACAGAAGAAATGAGGCTCTGGAGAAGGAGGTTAAGAGTGTGTGTGTACCTTATTGGCTGTGTTCTGAGGTTGTTGTGTGTCCTGCGGCGGGAGGAAAATAGAGTTGAAGTCTTCGTTTTTCTTTAACAGCCTGATGCCACCAGTAGGAGGAGCCTGTGGGGAAAACAAACCAACACAGATTACAAGAGTGTAAAGTTGGAGAAGTCATTAATGGAAACTATGAGAAAAATGTTATTAACTTAGCTTTGCTTTGCATAACTAAGACTTAAATGATGGCAATTCCAAAATGAAACCATTTGACACCAAGACTTAAAACAACATGTAAGAAGGGGCAAAGTCAGCGGAAACTCTAGTGGAGGCCCAAAGTCGTACTGACGTGCAAATCAATAGTTGGATCTGGGTTTGGGGTTAAAGACTACAGGAAGCATCCATCATCATTCCCACAGGATAGCTGGAGCTCAGAGTCCCACGGTTTTATCTGGCAAAGCCAATGATCAGAAGCCTATGGGCCGAAACAATCTCAACATATTTTCAATGACTGAAATAAGACTTTCCTAAAAGTTGACTAGACAAAGAGGTTGCTGTTGACTAAACATGTTAAAATGGGTTAAATGGGTTAAATGAAGGATTTTGGCACGGACGAATGGATTGATGGATAATTTCATCTGACTCACATAAAACTTTAACCCACTGGTTATTTCAATATTCTTAGTAAGGATTCCAACTTTTCAAGATATACTTATCACATGAAGATGCCTCAGTGTGAGCACCACATTCAACGAAAAGCTAACATCTAGCTTTTTTTTTTACACTTCTGCACTTCAGTGTAGGTGTGCAGGTGTGTACTCACCGATTTGTTGGAGCGCTGATTTCCTCCCTGTTGGAATGATTTTTCCTAGGGTTATAAAAAAAAAAAACAGAGGTTTGTTTGATTTAACACACCGTAGCTTCCTACATGAAAGATTACCCACAATCCAATTAGATTTTACATTGCTGACTCGCATCAAAGCCACTAGCAAATTTGATTTCACAAGCATCTAACCGCATTGGCCACAGAGCTGAGCAGCCTGGGCGCATGAAGGCTAGTTGCATGTTAAAATCCACACATGCAAATCCCACATATACATTTATAATGTAAAATTATATAATACTCAGTGTGCCTTCTACAGGCACGAAGAAAGACAACTAAGTTCCTCTGACTTCCAGTATTGTTAAAATATATATCAGAGAAAAATTTCAAATCTCAGAACTAAAATAAGTAATAATTATACTCTTTATTATCACTTATCATACCCAGAACAGATTTGTGATATCCGTTCTCTGTATTTTAACCATCCCTGAAGAGCTGTGGGTAGCCTCTGTGAGACTCATGAGGAGACGATTGGGGTTCAGGTTCTTGCTCAAGGACCCTAACATATGTAGGAGTGAAAAGTGCTCCAAAAAGATTTGTGACGTACTATTGAACGGTTTTTGAGTTATGTCTCAGAAACCCTCACCTGAGACAAATCCCACTCACAGAATTAGCATTAAATGGAATTGTAACCATGGAAACTTCAATTTCGTCATTCAACCAAAACAGTGCAACATAGATCAATATTAATGACAAATACTATGCCATAAAAACACCAGCGATAGCATCAGACAGACAGACAGACAGAATACCAACAGTATTTTTGAGTGTATGTTTGAACATTTGTTGAAAAATGATTACATAGGATTTAAGATCTATACTGGAATTATGAAATCAACCATCAGAATGAGTAGAAATTCAAATTGTCACCATGGAAACATAAAAAATCAAACAACACTCTCTCAATAGAAAAACAGCCTCACTGTTTCATGTTTTGACTGACGTCCATAGAAAAAATATCCAACAGTTTTTGAATTATGCTTCGGAAAACAGAATATCAACTGAAACTTTTTCAATAAATCTACATTGGACATCCACTCACACATACTTACATTATTGTGCCAGTGAGCAGGAGGTTGATGAGGCGGGCCAGAACTCTGCAGAGACTGCCAGACATCACTGTACTCATCTTTACTCTGGAAGGAAGAAAGTGATCCTTTGGTAACATGGCTGACGGGGCAGATCACAGCGAGAGGTGTCCGAACACAGGTGACACTGAACCCACCTTGGCTTGTTGTTTCTGAAGGAGAGCCTTAGAGGGAGAGTTCCTGCTGCCCTGAGACGCTGACTTCCCCATGCTCTGTTTGTTGTTATGCTACAGATAAAGAGTGGAGACATGGTTTACAGAAGGACTGAGATTGTTTTTACAGTTCGACAGACCATGTTTCGCCCCCGTCCTACCTGTGTGGGTATAAATGGGGACCGTGGAGAATGATTCAGGCTGCCCAACTGGCGCTGTGAGCTGAAGTTTGTGGCTGTGGCAGGCTGAGGCTTGACGATGGCGGTGAGTTTGTGGGAGGTGTGATCTGCCCTGGACCCGTAGGAAAGATTGACAAGAGCGAACGGGGGGAGCCGGTAACCGCGCGGTGACATACACCTGAGAGCACAGGCCAATTATACAGCAATGAGAAGCTGTTCTGGTTGGAGAGAGCGTCTTTCAAAGGGTTAGCGGGATTACCTGATGTTGAGACCTCCTGCAAATTCTTCATCAAAAAGAACTTCAAAGAGAACCTCTGCCTCCCGTTCCGCTGAAGAAACAAATACACACACAATATGAACTGGGAGGGTTTTGTGTTTTACGAGTACATTTCCTCCATTATATCACGCATCTGTACATTCGCCTGAAAGGAAAAGGTGATCCAAAATTGGTAATCCAATTGGATCACATTTCTCAGACCATCAAGCACTTTCAAAGCTTTGCAGACTCACAGCATTTCAGGATTCTACTTAAAAACTCAATGAAGCTCACACGGTGTAATCCAAGACGTTCAGAGACCTCAGTGGATTTGAAAAGATGTATGTATTTGGGGGAAGGTCCACCCATTTTCCTGGCAGAGGTTACTGAGGTAGTTACGAAGCTACACAGTGGCACGGGGCAGGTTTTGATGAGATTCCCCCTGAGTTTCTGAAGGCTTTTGACTTTGAAGGGATGGCATTGTTGACACACATATTCAATGTTGCGTGGCGAACGGACAGCACCTGTCCGTTCGCCACGCGAACTGAAGTGGTGGTCCCATTTTTTAAAAAAGGGGGACCGGAGGGTGTGCTCAAATGATATATTCCAATTAAGATTCACACTTCTCATCCTTCCTTGGAAAGTTTACTCATGGGTTCTGGAAAGGAGACTCTGACTGATTGTTGAAATCTCAGTTTCAGGAGGAACACTGCGAGTCCGTCCTGGTTGTGGAATGGAGGTTCAACGTTTTACTCATTCGAGCTTACTTGTCGGATCATATAACCAAAGAGTTGTGTCCGTTTTCTTGGCATAAAGTCAAACAGTTTTCAGTTTATGTTGGGCTCCGCCAAGGTTGTCCATTGTCTTCGATTCTGTTCTTGATATCCATGGACAGGATCTCCAGGTGCCGTCGAGGTGAGGAGTGCATCCGGTTTGGGGAGCTTAGAATCCCATCTCTGGTGTTTGCAAATGATGTGGTCCTGTTGGCTTCATCAGTCCCTGACCTCCAGGGCGCACTGGAACAGTTTGCAGCTGAGTATAAAGCAGCTGGTATAAGAGTCAACACCTTCAAATCTATGGCCATGGTTCTCTGCTGGGAAACGGTGGACTGTCCCCTTCAGGTGGGAGTGAGTTGCTTCCTCAAGCAAAAGAAGTTTAAGTATCTTGGATCCTTGTTCTGGAGTGCTGGGAAAATAGACCGGGAGAAGGGCAGGTGGTTCCGTGCGGCATCAGCAGTAATGCAGGTGATGTATCGGTATGTTGTGGTGAAGAAGGAGCAGAGTTGTAAGGCAAAGCTCTTAATTCACCAGTCCATTTCCATCCCAACCCTCACATACGTTCATGAGCTCTGCGCAGTGACCGAAAGAATGAGGTCGAGGATACAAGCTCTCTGAGGCTCAAACTCAGACATAAGGTGGGGAGCTCAGACATCCGGAGAGAGCTCGAAGCAAAGTCGCTGCTCCTTCACGACGAAGGACTAGTTGAGGTGGTCCGGGCCTCAGATCAGGACGCCTCCATCTGGAGGTTTTTCAGGCAAATAACAGGCACATTTAGATTTAGTCTACTAGACCTAGAGGGGTCTACCTGGAGGAACTATATATATCATCTGGCATGTGAATGCCTCAGGATCCCCTGTGATGAGCTGGAGAGTGTTGCTGGGGAGAGTGATGTCTGGACGTCCTTTCTTGGCCAGCTGCCAATGCAACCAGACCCCGGATAAGCTGAACAAAATGGATGGATGGTTATTTACAATAATTTTAAATCTGAAATCTTCACTGTAACCTCTAAGCTGAGAGCCTTAGTATGCTTCCTGTCTCAGGTGGGTGCAGAAGCTTGGATTACATGTCCCTGCATTGCTACCGGCCATCTGGAAGCTGCCAGTATCAACCTCAGACAGGAGACACAAGGCTGAATAGATAATGAATGAATTCTCAGTTGAAGCGTGAACTGTTCCCCTTAAAAAAAAAAAAAAAAAAGACAGGGGCTGGAAGAACTCTAAACTGTGTCCTCACCTCCTTTAATGCCAATGATTGTTCCTCTGAGTCCCAATGGGACGGTGAAGCTCTCTCTGATGTTAACGACTCTGTCAAACAGGCGGTACTCTGCGTTTGGGTCAGGAACCACACCCTGCTGCTGTTCCAGAGGCTACGAGCAGATAGACATTCAGGCACACATTAATATCCAAAGTTACTTTTGTTTCCTGCAGATTATATTTTCATTGAATTGATTGTGAGAGGCCTGGTTTAACGGATGCAAAAGCAGCATGGACCCTATTAGATATCCTTGTCTGTAAGTAATCAGGAACTCTAAACAAGTACAGTAAACAAATGCCACATATGAACATAGTAGGGAGACACAGAAAAAATGTAGCTACCCTGAAGAGGAGATGAGGCTTGACTGTCACACGAACTTTCTTGGTGGTCTTCTTCACCTAAGAGAAGGTGAGATAAAAATATAGAATGGAGAGGAAGGAGTGTGAATTGATAAACAGCAAGTACGTTGTACCGAGAGGAGGGAGAGAGAGAGAGAGAAAAAGACATTATTACTTTAGCTTTCTCCACTGCCTCTTCAATCTTCTCCACAATCGCTGCATCCAACACCTGAAGTTCACATGATACCCTGCTGACGGAGCTCACCGGGTGATTTTTCAACCAGGAGGTGATCTCGGCGACCTTCTCTGCCCTGTTTGTCAACATCAGGGATCATCAACAACTAAACCATCAGATGGGCCAAAATCATATGGAATTAAATGCTACTGATAATCTGTGGGTGTGGTTTACCCATTGTGGTCCAAACCAGACCAGATGTCATCTTCATAGAAGACGTCATCGTGACTGTTTCTGGACACTGTGTCAAAAACCTCAGAGAATCTAGAAAAACAGACATTTATCATTTCAACTGAACACCCTGATTAAACAGAGAGGGATGGAGTTTTTCTCATCAATCACAAGATCTTTACCTTTCAAGGTATTCAGCGAGCAATTCCTCCACAGCAACCGAGTAGAGCCATTCCTTCTCAGTTCTCTTGGTGTATCCAGGAACCTCCTCGTTCTTTTTGTTGAACTTGAGGTTGAGGCCTACGTTTGCTCTTTGCTCGCCACAGGGGCTGCAAACAACAGAGAGGAAAATGAAGAAGAGACTGTCCATCAATGGGACCTCACCCTCAAATTCCTTTGATTGTGATCAAGCACAAGTGAGAGCGGTTTATCGGTTGCTGTTTTTAGGGGGAAAAAAAACTTGTTTTTCCCAAAAGGCCCAAAATCAAGCTTCTACCTAGTCTTATCAGATTTACAAAATAGTCGATTTTAATGAAAACATGAGTTAGCATTTCACAACCAGAGGTTTTAGTATGAGCATATAGCTCTCCTGGTGGCCATAGTATAGTTTGCAGTCAAAATTCCATTTTGGATAGAATGTACTTTGTGGTATTTCTCTCAAATTTGATGTCGTAGTTTTCAAAGAATTTCTGGTTAGAAAACTCATTGATTGTTTTGCCTAAGGTTTTACATCATGTCACTGTAATAATTATATTGAAGTTGTAGCCTTTTTTTTATATAAAAATAATAAGGTGAGAATAGAAATATTGGCATTTTGTTTTTTAATCACAGATGACTCACACATACTTACAGGTATAAAGTTACTGACACTGAAAAGAAGTGGTTTTAGGTCTTACCGGTTCATAGATACCAAGATTATACAAACACACCCGATAGATGTCGAGCCATTTCAAGTTCATTTTGGGTATGTATTTCAGATTAGGCGTGAATCTTAAAATTACCAATACGTGGATTAATGGCCAGTCAAGGGACGCTTGAGATTACACTAAATTCACTACTAACGTACAGCAGCCTGTGTCTTCTAAACACCAGAGTGCCTTAAATATCCTGGAAAAAATGGCATATCAACATGATAAAAAAAAAAAAGGAGCCTAGTACGTTGCATTCGTGGGATGTTAAAATAATTGGAAAAATTAGTCATAGTGTGGGAAAGTTAATTCAGTTCAGAATGACAACTCATAATCATGTTCATGATTTCATAGACGCCGAAACATGGCTTCTTCACGTAAATGTTTGGTCCGGCATAAACACTCACTTCTTCTTTGAGCCTCTGCCTATGAAGATACTTCCTGAGAAGCGGGACACGAGGTAGCTGGTGACGCCTAGTCGTGATGCCAGAAAGTATCCAGGGCTGTACTTCACACAGTACTTCTGCAAAACACAAACGCATCACAGGCAGACAGGAAACATGTAAGGCACAAGTGCTTCTCTAACGCTCTCGTGTGTGTCTTTGTGCGTCTTACATGTTGATTCTGTATTAAGGTCTCCAGCTGTGGCTCTTGCGGCATACTGAAGACCACTCGTACCCTGCCGTCGTTGATGACATCGCTTGAGTCTTGCACCTGTAAAGCAGGTAATGAAAGCAGAGATATTTCAATTACATAAACTATACAAAAACATAGAAGAAGAACGTTGGTACAATCTAATACATTGACAGGAGGAGCTTTTCAACGCTGGAAAAAACACTAAACTACTAACATATGGTAATTTTATTATGAATTTCAGCATAATTTGACCATCTGATTTTGCCTATTCATCACTTCTACATTATGTGATTCTGTCTGACAGAAGGAGAAACCTTAGCACATACCTCGCCCATGGCGCCGTAGTACGGGCTCCCCACCATGAAGACCGTTGTTTTTGGAGGAAAGAGCTCGTCTAAACTCTTGAAGGTGGTCATAGATGAGTAAAAGGCCTTGATGTCCTGAGAAGATGAGCGAGTGACACAAGTAATGCGTGATGAGATGTACATCTTTATCCATAGCACCAAAATGTTATATTAACATTTATTTACTTTAAATACAGTCTGCAGTGACTCTAGGAAACAAGATATATGCCTAATGTTACAAAACACTACTTATTCGCCGACATATTGAAAGGTTTATTTTTCAAGAAAAATGCATAAACTGACACATAACTGCCATAACACTATAACCACTGAGGTATAGGGAGAGAGAGAAATCCCAGTATTTGGGAGATGTGCACATAATGTAAGAATAGGTGAAAAAATGTATACCCAAAAATCCTCATCTGGGACAAATCCCACAGACTGAGCCTAAATTTAATTTTAAGGAAAAAAAGAAAAGTACCCTTAATAGCAAAAAGAGTCTATTTCAGCACTCGTTGCTGTGTGTTGAAGGTTTTGTGCGAGAATAATGACCAGTAATTGATAACTGCTCTGGGAACGATGTCAACCATCAAAAAAGAATTAACGTTTTTTCTGTTGATGTTGTGCACCTGAAATGAAGAGTGATGGATAAATTGTATTAATTCTTTTATTTTTCTAACATCTTTAGAAAAACCATAACCTGACTCAAGATAATCCCCAGACGCTGTCGTGAACCGTTTCAAGCAGGACCCGTTTTCATTCCTATCACTGTACTGGAAAAGCGTAATTTTGCAAATGGAGGAGAGGATAGCTTATATTTGTAGCCCTCTGCCCGTCGTGAGCAGGTGTCTTTGGCTCCTGATTAGAGGCATGTTTCCCTCCACATTGTGATAAAGTGTAGTTTGGTAGAAAGAAATTAGTTCTTACATGAATAAGCTCACAAGTTCAGTGGATTGTCTCAAGAAAGAATATTTTAACAGAGGGACAATTTTGTCAAATGTATTTTGGGGATTTTGAGTGTTATCGAGTTCCATTGTATTTAAAGGAAAGCAGACATCACCTCTGTCTCATCTACAGTTGAGATTTTCATCTACACAGCGCTGATGAAAATGATCTGAACACATTCCTTCAACTAGAGCGAAAAGGAAAAAGAAGTACTTTTGATCTGAAGGTGAATTTTACCCTAAGCTGTCCTGCACTCCTCAGCTCAAGTAGTTCTTCTGTCGCCACTTTTGATAAACACAGCACAAAAGTGTCGAATAGGTTTGTGTGCATGTAAGTGAGGGAATTCGTCTTGTGGAACCAGAGGACAACAGCAATGCGTTTTATAACATTCATGCATCTGAATTGGTCACAGGTTTGAATAATTTTCATAATTTAATAGTGGGATTCTGTTTCGATGTGTGGGCATGTACCTTAACCACAGTCTGGAAGGCAAAGGGGAGAACTTGCTTGGCCCACTGTTTCTCTAGTTCAACCACTCCATCGGCTTTTGGGACGTATTTTCTGCCTGTGAGCAGCTGGCCGTACAAAAGCACTGATGTTTCGTTCACAACAATGCCTTTCCTCTTCATGAAACTATGACAGAGAAAGAACACGGGGGTGAGAAGCATGAACAAGGGCAGTTAGACAAGAGAAGCCAGATTTTCTATGGTTTTTGTAGGGAACAGTTTTATTCTTTTTTTACTCAACATACGTCCTTATCTTTTCGCTTGGTATGACACCAAAGAAGCAGTCATGTTACAATGTTTGCGGTCGTCTTACTGTTCAGTGAGTCCCTGGACATCTTTCACCCAGTCCTTCTGCTCCTTGTCTGAGAGGCAGTTGACTTTGGTGGGAGGAGGGGTAGAGGGCCTGTTGTAGACTTTTTGGACACCTGGTGGTTCCTCCAAACAAAACCTGCAAAAAATGAGAGACAGATTTCACTTTTAATAGACGCCTTATGTTTAACATTGTGACAGCGTAGAACTCTGTGGTTATCAATAATAAAGTATAAAGTGTATTAAATGTGGTCGATGTGAAGCACCATCTGATATTTAGAGTTTGGGTAGAATCTGGCACCACCTAGTGGTAAAAGGATCTTTATGTGAAGATAAGAAGATAATAATTTATCCATTCCACATTGTAAAATTCCAGCTTTACAGCAGCAATAGACAACATTAGTGCAACAAGAAAAATATCCGCATTGTGTACATCAGCTGATACGAGAAGGAGTAAAACCAGAGTTTCAGGCCTACACAGCCCCTATAATAGTCTGGTTGTGGTTTAAAAGTGACCAAAAGAATCATCACATAACCTTTTCATTTCATCTCATAATGCCCAATAGTGTTTTCTTCTATAAAACCACAGAGATGCAGACGGATAATAGTGGGCCTTTCTTAATAGACAGCTTATCAATACAAGGAGGAACTTTTCCACAGCAGCGCAACATCTCATGTTAAAATCTAAAACAGTCATTCAGAGTCATCAGATGACAGAAGCCCAGAAATGATCCTTACTTAATGTCTCCATCTGAAACTGCAACGATACGAGCTTCTTCCAGATGTGGCCAGTTGACAAACACTGACTTCCCCAACACTTCTGAAGCGATATTATCGCACAACTAAAGAGGCAGAGAGGGAAAACAAGACATACGAGAGGGAGATAGCAGGTTGGAGTAAACATTTGATATTAGGATGCAAACACAAACTGAAGCTAACCCTCATTTTGTTTAATGACGGGTAAGCTGAGGAAAATCAGTGATTTTCTTTCTTAAAAAGTAAGGAAAAGTTTTCTACATTGATATATATGTTACATAACATCCCAATTTAGAATTAATACATGTCATCAAGAAGTATTGTTAAAAATGCTTCAGTACAATCTATATCGATCTATGGCTATACCAGTAGAAATATATGCAAGATATGAACTGACTATAAATCAAACTTTTCCTTCTATAGCCCTTTTTATACAGGAGCAGTTTAACACACAAGGAAACACTCGCACTCACAAAATCGAAACTTTCAAATAAAAGCCAGACTACAGGGTAGCTCCTGAGCCTCAATGTGGGTTTTTGTTCTTACTTGAAGTATTAAAAGGCTGCTGCAGTCGGAGGATCTGAGACTCTGGAACAGTCTTTCCCAGAGACTGGCCTGTGACCCACATATGGGTTACTGAACATTTTATTTGGATAGCCAAATGAATTTACATTTACCAAAGTTTCAAGTCCGTATAGGAGAATAGACCATTGCATCACATTTTCTCAGATAAATACAAGATTAAAGGAAAAAGTCAGGGTAGCCTTATTATAGTCTGTCAACCTCAGGCCCCGACACAGGCCAAAACTATCGCAGAAAAATGAATCCTGTCCGCGTAACATACATGATTAGGAAAGTAGTTATAGTTCAGGGAATTATTTCAAAACTAACGGCAGCTGTGAATCTCTCAGTTCAGCTGGATGAGAGAGCACAAACGTAACAGATTGGGCGTCTTTGTTGCTTTACAGTAGGTATGAGTGGGAACATGAATTTTGTAAAGGACTCTTTATAATAATAATAATAATAATAATACTACATTTAATTTATAATGCACTTTACATATGGATCAAATCTCAAAGTGCTAAATGTTATGTTTATCTTTATGTTGCTTGACTTGAAAAATAACCCGTTTGATATACTAAATTAGTATGCAGTTGCAAACTTAGAGCTTGACCGGGGCATTTCTTAATGCATAATGACTGACAGGGCCCAGAATACGACACAGGGCGACTGAAAAGTGGATCACGAGGAATCACTGTTTCAGGATTCAATTGCAACCATTCTGTGGGCGTCGTGGGTCTTAACTTCTGGCCACAGTTTTCATTTGAACAGCATTAAATGTAATCAAAGGGCAAACATTTAACATCATTTGAATTCCACTTGAAGGGGCAACATTGTTCCTGTAGAGCAGGATGTGTACTAATTCAGTTTACTTTCAGTAGCATAAAATTGCTAGCTACTGATGGATAAACGTCTGTGGGTGTGAAGTTTACTATTACTGATTTAACATTAATCCATGAATAGGGTGAAATCATAAAATCTTAGCAGAAAATGAACTGTGTGATGGAGGGGCTCAGCTTACTCAAATGAAGTGTGAAATGATTATTCTAGTTGCATCGTCATTCAGAGATGAGTAACGTAAGAACAGAATCTCACCGGCTCTCCTTTCTGGAGGATTTCCAGTATGGTGTTTTCCCCTCTGCTGCTTTGCTGGAACACAACAACGCCACTCTTCTTTTTATAGAACTAAAAGTGAGAGAGCCCATGGATGAGAGAAAGAGAGAAACCATGACAGCTGCAGCTTTCAGTCAACGTTCTTACACATTACCTATCTAGAGACATTCTACCTCCAATGCAAATGAACTCAAGTTAAAGGTGAGGACCGTGATGTTTTTCTTTGTTTTTTTTACCTTGTGCTTGATGTTTTGTAACGTGGGGAAGCCGCAGAAGTAAAGCGTTGAGCGGTCGATGGGTCTGCTGACGTGGTCCAGCGGTACATGCCAGGCATCCATAGGGATGTGGGCTTTCCTTTAACAAAGAGACAAAAGAGAAAAATGTCAGGGTGCATTGGTGTAGTGACTGAATAAGTTCATGTGTGAAGCACAGACAAACATAACTGTTTCCTGGTCGTGAAATGTGACAATAAAACCACAAAAGAAAAAAAGAAAACGTGATCTCTTTATACTACATGACGAGATTTTAACAAATCCATCACTGCTTAATACATTTTCATCACAAAGGAGGGACTAACACGTCCACATAGTCAATTTACCTCTTTACATGCATAAACTACAGTAGATCCACGCTATGTTTGCATTCATGTAAGAAGGTCAAGTAGAAAGAAGTTATTTGAGTTAAGTCGTCCTTGTTAAATAGAATTCTTACACACCGAGTGTCTGAAAAAGGTCTATTAGTAAGATTCTACTTCCCATTTTCAAACCTTGTGTGTGAGCAGAGCTGTTGTTTATGACGGGTAGTAAGTACACACGGAGCTACACAGAGATGTCGTTTTCTCATTGATCTTGTGTAGCTGCATGTGTGAAAACATGTGCACCTTCATCAGAAGGGATGCTAAGGAGGATAAAGATTCAAGACTTCAATTCAGTCTTTAAAATATTGTGCATATATTTTCAAATAAATTTGGGGTCTCGCTGCTTGTGGAATACGCAAGATGAGATTCAGAGATTGAACCAAAAACAAGTCCATCAACAACAGGTGTGTTTCACCTGTTTTTAGTCACCGTCAAATTACTAACAAAGATGTTGATGTGATCATCATGTGACTGTTTACAAATGACCTGATCTCCCTTTTCTTTCATGCTCTGAAGAACTAGCCACTAGGCTGAAACGTTAGCATGTTGGTTTGACAACGCTAAAATAAATTGGTGTAACTGAGATTAGTCAACTTGCGCAGGAATTTTGTTTGTGCTACCTCTTCATCTTCGGACACTTGATATTGGTATAATATGTCTTGATCAAGCCCAACATAGGAAAATACTGGGATAGTGCATCCTCTCCAAAGATCTTACAGTCATTTCCTACTTTGTCCCCATTTCTACATCTTTGGGAGAATGCTGAAGCACCTTTTCTGTGAAGCTCCAGAAATGTTTTATGACAAAGGAAACTTCAACCAACCATTCTTGAGCGTGACGGTCATCGTGACTGAACTGCATTAATGGCTGAGCTGTTCCTTTAAATTTGAATGAACCAGTATCGATCTGTGGAGGATGGTGTGTGTGTGTGTGTGTGTGTGTGTGTGTGTAACATACTGGACATGGCATCTGATGATGTCGGGGAACAGCTGAGGCAGGCTGGAGCTGTAAGTGAAGTTTGTTTCATGGTCATAGGAGTAGACGGCACATTCTGTGTGACGGTTCCTAGCCTTCTCTTCTTTGGTCAGACCAGGGTTACAGGGCTCCATGGCTGCTAGTAAGCACCTCTGTTCAAGAAAGACAGAAAACACACACTTATAGTATATTCATTTGTTCAAATATAATCTTTCAGAGACTTATTTTTCTGTGTGTACCTCGTCTATGAAGGGAATGAGCACCACAGCCTCCCACTCCTGCTGCTTGCCATTGAGGTCGGTTTTAAAGTCAAGAGGGTAGTACTCAATAATGGGCGAGTTTTCACTTTTCATCAAGTGCTGAAAAATAAAATTCAACATATTAACATCATCTCTGTTATTTCAGCTGTGGATTCTGCACACCCAACGGTGAAATATATACATATACTGTTTGTGAGTGTGTGTGCTTGAAGTAGAGTGTGTTACCCTGTACGCCTCAGGAAGAAGCTCCATACTGGCAGCAGGCAGGACAGCCAACAGCTGCTGGAAGGGCATGAAGGGTTTCTCAAGGTCAAAGGTCAGCCTTAACTTTGATATATTCCTGATGTCAGAGAGGAAGGGGGCATAGTGGTAGGGGTAGTACCTGCAAAGATAAAAGCTCATTATTAAAAGATTAAAACAGAAGAGCGAAAATTGAAGAAAAAAAACATATATGTTAAATAAAAAATTTAAACATATGATATTCAAGTAGCATCAACATATTTTATTTTTTATGTCGCTGTTCATGTGCAATCCTGACCATTTAAAAGAAAAAACAAAAACATGAACTAACAACAGAAGCCCAATTTAGAGAAATCTTCCAATTGAAGTGGCACTTTTAATTAATGATGATGAAGATTAAGCCCATGTGGACAGACAGCACCATAAGAAAGGAATTCTCACCAGCTCCAGGATTGAACTCCGTGGTAATAGTAGTGGAGGATCCACTGGATACCTTCCACATAACACCTGGCCTGCTTGGCTAGAAAGTCACTGCAATGAGAGAAGAAAAACACAAAAACATATATTGTTCGTCATTAATCCCGAAATACTTCAGCAATGAGGAGCTGGATCGGTTAGTCTTGTTTCTTGATGTATCATATACTCTGGTGTGGTTAACACTTACTCTGACACCACATCCACTCCTATCTTGGTCATGTAGTAGGTGCGCTTATACTGTCTGAACTCTGTTTCAAAAATGTCGTCCTCCTCCTCCTCGTCCTCGACCACCGCTGCTTTTCCTTCTTCAATATTTGTTTCTGATGAGGTCAGAGCTGAGAGGACTGACTCCTGCACACAAACACACACCCACAAGGAATACATAATTTGATGGAAACTGTACCTATAAACGATGTTAAACGACTGCATATACAAACATTTATTTAGCGCAAACCTCTTCCTTGTCCATGTTTTTGCCAGCAGCTTCCTTTTCTGCAGCCAGTCCAGCCGCCTCGTTCAGATACTTGTTGCCGACTTTACTCTCGAACCACTTCAAGTCCACGAACACCTCACTAAAATGTTCCCGGTCAAACTGGAGGAACGAGGATGAGGGATAATAAACATTTCAGAAGAAAAGTTTCTGCAGCGCGAAACCATTAATCCAGTTGTTTCAGTATCAGTCACATGTTCACAAATAAATGTGGGTTCTACATGTCTTTGTTTTCTATAAATATATTTTCGAGTATGATTGAGAAAAAGCAAACCAAATGATCATGAATTAGTACATATCCTGTCATCTCACCTCAGAAAGCTTCTCCAGGTATTTCTCAAAGTTTCTGAGATTTAGATGACCGTTCTCATTAAGATAACCTGAAAACACAAAAACAACATTTTATTTTTAAACATATTATATTCAAGAAGCTGATATGTTTATATTACAATGGCTGACATCGACTAACCAGTGAAGAACATCGTGCTTCTACCAAAAAAGGTATTCATTCAGAGGCGAGGGCATTTATTGGATTCAGAGTATGTGCATTGTTTTGCCCTAGTAGCAGCAGAATAAGGCAACAACATAAATGTTTACAATCACCTTGAATGTCACCAAAAAGAATGGAGCCCTCCCCCCGTGGACACATGAGAAAAAAGAGGCCTAACTCTAAATTGTGTGCAGTTTATGAAAATAAAATATGCAATAAACTAACATGAATATGAATTTATTTTTAATGCTAACACTCATTATTCCCTGTACCTAAAGCTACAATTTGAACAAATTTAGTGTAAGGTTAAAACATTCAATTAACACCATTATCTGAACAGGCAGTGAAAAAACACATTAAATAATTCTTCATTTGTCAGTTGAAGATTACAAGTTTAAAATAATTGTTATATTAATTACATCTCATTTCTCCAAACCCTATGCTGAAACAGTCGATGAAGAATAGAGGACACAGCCATGCATTCATGCCTCGTCGTCCAATCATTTTCTAAAACCATTTATTTATTTCAGGGTTTCTGTTGGGTGCAAATGCACATCCTGTCAATCTTACTTACAATTGATTCGGCAATTTGGAGTTACCAGTTCACTTTAGGCTTTAGGAGAAAGTCTGAACCCGCCGAAAGAATCCTGACCCTAACTCCGGCATGCCCTGAGACAATAGTGTTGACCACTGAGCCACCCATGGAAAACCCAGCAACTAACAAATGTTGGATATTCATATGCATATTTCTTTCATAACAAATCAGCTCCGAGTGTGTGCGTGTGTGTGTGAGTGTGTGCGTGCGTATGTGCATCTGTTTGTCCGTCTCACCTCCCAGGCTGGGCAAAACACTGATGTATGTCTTGTACAGCAATGGCAGAGCATCGTGGTTGATGTGAAGATGAGGAAGGTGAGGAATGAAATCATTTCCTACTAAGAAGCCCATCAGAATCCAGTCGTCTATTACTCGTTCCAGGTCATAGTGAGAACCGAGGTGATTCTTTAGAGCACCCATAAAAACAACCAGAGTACAGTTAACATGAAGTCAAGTGGAATTTTTCCCAACTGGAGCCAGGACAGAATTGTATATTTCTAGAATTAATGATACTTTTGAAAAAATGTACTAGTCTGTGTGTATGTGTCTCACCCGGAGAGAAGAAAACTCGTAGTCGATGTACTCCCTCATCAGAGACAAGTGGAGCAGGTGAAAGGTCGTCTCCTCTGGAGCTGTTATCCTGGAAGAAAAGAACAAGAACTGTTCACAGAAGAAAAAGAACAAAACAGATGTGTTGTTAACAAATCCAACGGAAAAGGACCTTTTCTGAGATTTCCTTCCTCCGAAGCGAACCTCTTCTCTGAGCAGAGAGAAGTTTGGCTCATGACTGGTTAAACCCAACATTATCTACAAAGCACAAAGCAAAAATGTCAGCGTCCAAAGATGGTTTGTGCAGAAATTCACGTCCTCACAAACCCTACCAGGTCAGCATCCAGGCCGTAGAGACAGTGTCGCGTGTTGGGGTTGTGATCGGGATTTCTGTTTTCAGAGCGAATAAACTCCATGATCTTATGTTCTCCCTCCCCTGGAGTCTGTACAGAACGAAGAGTAATGCAGATGTAGAGCAAACGCCATTGAATACATTGTTATAGCAGAAACCCAGTTAACACCTGCCACTAATACAGCCAAGACTCATTTTCCGTAAAAGGACTGCTGACACACCTCATGACCAGACAGGTAGACTTTGACGTTCTGCCACAGCTTGTCAGTGGAGAGCTTGTTATGGACAAAATACTTGAGCTGCTCTTGGAGTCTCGCCATGAAGTCAGTGCCTGGAAGAAAAACGTCTGATTACGGGGAGTTGCTGACAACTTTCTCAGACATCTTATGTTGAAGGCAGTAATTAACCCCTTGCCTGGGCCAGTGTGTGTAGGCAGTTCCTGGATGATGAAGGTATTGATGCCACTGACTGGTCCTCACGATCCAGACATGAATACAACTGTAACCTCTAGGATGTTCTGTATCGGTGCATCCAACTCTGCTATATAGCGCCACAGACTGTCCATTTCTGGCACGTGGGGCCAAACACACTACTGAGCAGTATAAGAATTGTCCTGATAAATTTCACACAAGTTGGATCAGCCTGCGATTTCAACTCTTCACCTTGCTTTTGGGTGTGATTTAGAATCCAGCCCTCAGTGGGGTCATGATTTTGGTTTCCATTCACCGTTCCTATGTCATTTGTTTTCTCGTCCAATTACACAATGTCTATCTATGAAGATTTTCAACGTCAATATTTTGTTCATAGGGATAAGATGTATGACTTAACTGTTACCCTACTCCTTTTGAGCAGTGTATTTTACATATTTACTGACTTAATGGTTTTAACTGACAAACAGTCCTGATCATAACTACCGCGAAAAATATTTTCAATACACTAAATTCTAAGTTGATTATTTTTTGTAATAAGCATGGCTTTGGAGAGGTTGAGGATCGGCAAAAACATAGATTTAGATATATGAACTGTCGGACTATCCTGAGAGCCAATGGATCTGCTTTGCTTTCAAGTCACCAATGATATCCAGAATTATCAACAAATTCAGCATGAGCTCTTTGAGTTTTTATTGTTAATAAAGGTTTAGAAAATTAAATATTTCCCAACCCAGTCAGTCCATGTTCAGCTACAGCTGCTTTTATCACATTGATCATTGATCATCACATTCAGTAAATAGTTCTATTTGTGCTCCTTTGCCGTCAGAAAGTGACCAATCTAAATTTCATTGTAGTGACTACAATGACAAATAAAGTCTCTTAAGTCGTGTCATGTGTGCTCAATTTGAGAGTATTCCTACCAGGAGTAATACAGTTGGAGTCAAAGCGGGCCTCTGTGGGAAGCACTTCTCCTTTATCCAGAGCTTTCTTTATCTTGTCCTCTGCTTCTTTAGCAGACCTACAAACAGATGGCCACAAACACACACAGACAAAAAGAAAGTAGGTCAAACTCATAGTCTGGCTAAGGATGTTATCCCATCTGTCATCTGCTTTCTTTAGTCTTCTTTCCCAAAGCAAATATTGCATTTTTAGTCAGTTTCATTGAGGCTCATTCTGCCTTACAAGGGGAATTCATGCAGGGATTATGTTGACAACTGTGATACCACAAACATCAATGCTAAACCAGTAATTATACCCGACATGTATTAATAAATTTGGAGACAGAGTTGACATTTTTATCAAACGACTAAAAGACAAAGAGTTTTTTTTTTTAAACTCAACATCATGGTGCAAAAATGTTGAAATACCATTTCTTTATTTGGTCACTGCAATAAAAACTGGAGCAATGAGCAACATCTAACATGTTCAACCTTTCAGAAAAATATTAAAGTAAGGCCATGAGGTTATGGAACGACGCAAGATGATCAGAGTTGACCCGTTCTAGTGTCACTTTATACACATTAGGAAAGAATGTCCATGTTTCCTTTAAATACTACATCCATCTCTACCTGAATCTCCGTCCTCTCTGCTGGTTCATCTTTGCTCTCGGTGCCACGCCGTCCACTGCCATGAAGAAGACCTCACGTGGCTTGATGATCCTGAAGAGCACCTCCAGGTAGTGGAAGATGTCTGCAAAAATCTTTTCCTCAGATATACGGAAGTGGACATCTTCGTCATTTGGATGGGAACACTGATGAATAATCCCATTCATGTCCAAATAGAGATTGTCGAATTCAGGAATCTGAAGAACGGAAAAAATTCCGTTAGTACTAATTCTGAACTGTAAATGCATTTTGTCAATCCTAATTCCAAAAAATTTGGGATATAATTCGAAATGTTAATGACAACAATGCATTGATTTTTCAAGTCATTTTAACTAAAATAAACTGTAGAAGGAACAAAAACCCAATATTTAATCTTAAAACTGATAAACTTCAATATTTTCTTTCAATACATGTTCATTCTGAATTTGATGAGTGCAATACATTTCACACAAGTTGGGACAGGGACGTTTTCACCATTGTGTTACATCACCTTTTCTTTTAAAAACACATTTGTGAAGAGAGGCCAACTGTTACGTCCTGGGTTCAAGCATTGTTCTCTTTTCAAAGCAAAATTCTGTCCTATTCTTGCCCAATATTCAACTTAATTGAAGCTCAACAGTCTCAGTTGTTGTATTTGGAATTTCATAATGCCTCATGTATTTTCAATGGGATAGCTATCTAATCGAACTATTTTACTCTGAACTCATTCTGGTGTAAGGCCGTAAAAAGTGGATTCATCCTATTATTGAAATAAGAACAATGCTATTGTATGGCAGCATATGTGGTTTCAAACATGCATGTAGATTTTAGCATTAATGGAGCCTTCAAGTTCCCTGTGCCATAGGCACTAACAACACCCAGACAGTCACCAATGTTGGGTTTTAAACTTTGCCCTAGTAACAACCTAGACCTTTTCCTCTTCAGCCTGGGAGGACACAAAGTATTACTAGACATTGTATAAATTGATTGGCAAATAAAGTTGTGATCAGTGACATTTCTCCACTTTATCTCAGTCCGTTCTCAGATGTGTTCGGGTCCAGAGGAGACAGCAGCGTGTCTGAATGTTGTTGACATACGACTTGTTTATCTGCAGTTTGGAAGCAGTGACATCCAGGGTTTGGACATCAAACAGGCAAACTCCCACTAATACCTGGGTGTTCACCTCAACAATAAACGGTAAACTGTCAATCCCTAGATGAGACTGAGAACTCAGAGCAGCTCCTTCTGTGGCACCCACAGTATGAGATAGAGCGCTATCTCAGGTCCTTTGTCCCAGCTGCATTCAGGCTCTACAACTGCTCACTGTGAGAATGTGTTGTGTCTGAAAAAGCGGGACTCTTTCATCACTCATCTACCTCACAATAATAACAACACGTCCACCAACTGCACTATTGCATTGTACAATAATAATTTATATTTGTATTTCTTACATGTCCATACAAAAGAGTATGGACTCTTTTGCCATATTTATCTTTATTTATTGAATGTCTATTCATGTATGTTTACAGTCATACAAATTTATGTCTGTATCAATTTTGATTGCCACTTTACAACATTGGAGCTGCTCTAAAGCCCAAATTTCCCCATGGCAATTAATAAAGTTTGTTCTATTCTATTTTATTCTAATCTGTTTGCTGCAACAGCTTTCCCAAGTGTTCCTGGCCTCAGGCAGTAAAAAGCTTTATAGAGTAATGAGAGAGATGAGAGAGAATGAAGAATGAGAGATCAAAACTCAACGGGCATTCATTGTTTGATTTTATACTTGCTCCTTACATTAAGACATTTCCCCAGACTTTCCTCAGTTGATAATATTATGGAATTTAAATAGTGAAATCCTCAAATTCCTGAGAAACTTTACTCTGAATTGTTGGTCTGTTTGCAAAGGTACAAAGTGCTAAACCTCCCCCCATCATTATTTGAGAATAATCGATACGTACCCATACGTATGCCCTAGTTATTATCAACCATAATACTAAGCTGTTGCCCAAGAACCTCTTTATCTGTGGGATGCTCTTATCACGTGTTTTATGCAATCTATAAACACATCCAATGTTTTGTTTCCCTTTCCCAACTATTCTTTCTTTTAGATGGATTGCTGGCTTAAAATTCACAAAGATTATTTGTTTATTTATTTATTGCTTTTTTTTTACAACTTCAGATATTCGTTTTCCACTGTTTCCAATTGAATTGAATGCCTGAAATATCAAAGAAAGAAATGATAACGTTCTTCTTTGTTTAGATGTTACAGTCTGCAACATGTGTTTTGGAATCAGGGTTGTAATGTTCTTCTAAAGTGAACATCATGTAAAGTATGATGATACTGCCTGTCAATCTGAAATTAATTTCTCCATGACAGAAACTATCCATGTTTTCATTTCACCATAAGGAGGAATATCTTCAGATGAACAATTATTAACGTGAAAAAATTGTATTGTCAGTAATCAAAAGCAAAACAAAACTAAATCAATTCATCCTATTTAAGAACTTCCTGCAATAACATTCAAAGTCTCATTTGACATCAAAGATCAGTAATAACAACCGTAACTGACCTGCCCGCCATATAAATAAAACAAATTTGCCGTACAGAATGATAATTTTATTATCTGACAAACAGCAAATCTTTCTTAAGCAATGGGATCGAGATAACGTCCAGCTGATGTAACTGCTGCTCAAGCACTGAAACAGTATCCTTACTTTAGGGAACTATGTCACTGAAGACCATTCTGTTACCACTGATCAGCTGTACTAAACAGCATATAAAGTACACGGCTACTTATTACTGAAAGTATATCCCTCTCGAGCAAATACAAGCTGATGTTTTTACATTTCAAACCTCAAAACATTGCAAGGCTGAGTAGTGCCAGTAGTCTCACTGCCAACAATAACTACTAGCAGCTTCTCTAAAGGTCTGTGTTTAAGCAGGTTAGCTGGCTGCCTGGAATGAGTTAAATATTGTTCAGAATGTTCTTTCAAAGCAAAAATCTCACACTTAAACTAAACTTGACCTGTACTTAATTTGAGCAACATACTTGCTCAAATTAGCAAAAAAAAAAAAAAGCATGCTAGTTAGTGTGGAAATTTGACCCAAAAAAAGCCTATGTTGTAAAAATATAAATAAGAGGAGTCAAAGCGTTCAGTAGTAACAGAGCTGTGCTGTAATAACAGTGCTATGCTAAAAAAAAAATACCCGGGCCCGTTCACCAGTTAGCAGCTAACGAGCTAAGCTACAGCTATCAACCACAGACTAACGGCTTCTTTCATACCTGATGTTCCTTCACAACTTCACTGAGACACGGGTAGCGCTCCGATATCCACCGATAAAATTTAGGTACTCCCATTTTCACCAATAAAGTCTCAACGTCTGGGTTGAACTAGTCACCAGTTTAAGCTGAAAAGAGGTATCTAGCTATGTGGCTGAGGAAATACGACCAAGATTTAACTGGGTGACATGAAACTTGTGTCCGGTTTTGTTTCCAGCGGTCACTAATTGACGACCGTTCCGTGGTTCATCTGTTAAAACATTCCGCCGCGGCAGACAGACAGTAGTTCCGCTTCTTGTTTCCCTCCTCACTGTATTACTTTCCTTCTTCCTTGCTATAGTGGTCTCTATGGAAACCAGTTCCCACCAAAACACCATTTCTTTTGAATAGATAAACACTTAAAATAAAATAATTGTGACGTTATAAAAGTTGTAATGATCATAGGATTAAGAGGATAGACGGATAGCATAGCACCTTACATTATTTGACAGACTTAATGACTAGAAAAAATAGTGAAAGTGAAAAATGATTTCAAGATCATTGTTTTAGATGATTTTGCATCTCGAGTAAATTTTGGTGCTCTGAATTTACCATTATTAGTGACAAATTAATCCCTTAATCAGCTCTTTTTTCTGGCTGGTTGGTTGGCAGGTACCTTATATATCCTGATATTCAAGATTTGTTTCCGAGTTTTACCAGCATTAGATGAAAATGTGGTTGAAAAAGCGCTTAAGTGCGCCATTGAGGTGAGAAATTCCTGTCAGACATAAAGTTTAAAGATAATTCAGTTCCATAAGTGAAGAAGATGAATAAACATCTGAGAATAAATCATTACAGAGTATTGTGTTTAGCAGAATAAACTACTGGCTAAGTATGTCCATAGATTTGAAAAATATTTGCCACAAAAGAGATTAAATATTTTCTGGTCACTTGGTGTTGGGTTGTATCATTTCATAATAAATTATATAGTTAATTTTTCTTTTTAATTCAAGTTGCACCTAACAACAGTTGACAGACGATGCATATATCCCTGCCTCCCATCTGCAAAAGAATGTTTCTCATGCCATGGAAAGACACAAGACGTCCTGAGTCCAGAGGGTGGCCACATGATCTAAGTAAAGTATAGGATAAAGTATGTCTTAAAGAACAGAATACCACAATTTGATAAAATATCGTAATCTCTCATTTCATACTGTATGCCCAAGATACTGAAACATAATCCAAGTCCATTATTTCACATCTCCCCACATCCGGGACATGGGGAACAGGGATGAGATGGATTAATGGATGGAAGGATAGATATACTTGATTTATACCCAGAGGAAATATTGCCGTTACAGCTGTTCCAAAAACAATAGAAATTTAATAGTGGTAATAAAAGTAACAGATAGCATTAGGCGTAAAAATACAAAGATACACAGACAGGTCTTATATAGGACAGAAGTGTTGTCTGGTGTTTCTGCGACACCGGAACACAAATAAATAAAAATCAAACTGGTTAAAAAATCCAATTTTTTAAAAATATTTTATCATAAACCACATAAAGCATAAATTTTAGTTTAAATGTGATACAGTAGTCCATCACGCATTATCCTGCTCAGTGCTGCAGGGGGACAGTAGTTGATCCCACCAGACATCGGGTGACAGGCAGGGTAAAAACTGAGCAGACCGCAAGTTCATCACAGGGTCAACACATAGTCAGAGAGCCTTTCATATTCTCGTTCACAACTGCAGTCGATTCACTCACCAATTCACCTGTACTGCATGTTTTTGAAATGTGAGAGGAAGCTGGTGTATCCAGAGAAAACCCTCACAAACACATGCAAACTCCACACAGAAAGGCCAAAATGTAGCAGATGTGTATTCAAACTCAGAATCTGCTTGCTGTGAGGCAAGTGAAAAAAATACATCCTATTCATGACTGCACATGATAAACACATGTAAATCAATAGATTCAAACTTTCATCTTGCAACTATGCATTTACTTAAGTGGTGGCAACACATCAACTGAATTGTTATTTAGTGTAGGATAGAATGGGTCTCTCGTGTTTCGGTGAATATAGATCTGCTTTGGGAAACTGAAGAGTAAGAGGATTACCATTGTTCACAAATGTAAAACACGAGTCATTACAAACACATTACTTGAAAATAAAGTTTACTCAAGAGAATCGATAAAATTCAAAAGCAATTCATACAAATATGACCAAACATGACAGAATAGTTTGGAAATAATTTATTCAATTATACAATTACAAAACACCCCTCTCACTCAGTTATCATAAAATAGGTAGGCTGTTTACTAAATCCGGACCCCTTCCCCACAGAGACTGACAGTGAAGCTCAGCTCAGATGTTTTAAATGACAGTATGCGAGGAGGAATTCCGCTGTTACTTTAGAGATTTGAGTGGGGGAGGTTTTTCAACAAGCAACATACATGGAAAAATAATCCAGTTTGATGTAGAATGGCAGATCAATGCCGTACATTACACACTTTCACCGTGATTACAAACATACTTTGTTCAGAAATATTATGGGTCACTCAGAACCTCCAGAATCCTCCATATCATTTCTGTTCATGCCTCACATTCCATGCTCTCAAGAAAGGAAAGGAACGGACGATACGTCTGACAAAATGAAATTCAAGTCATTTATTAAAACTGCTTTCTCTCAATTTGAAGAAAGAAAAAAAAAAAAACATACACAAAAACTATGCATAAAAAAGGGAGCAACAGTGACAAAAACAAAGGGGGGATTAAAAACATCCTGTGTGGGTGTCATTTTTGTCTTATGTTGTTTTTCTCTTCTGCTTTGGCCTTTAAAAGGGAAAATGCACGACACTACTAGCATTTGGCTGGATGTACCCTCGACATTAATTTAAAAAAAAAAAACAGAAATAAGAAGGTGGTACAGGTTCTGATTCGAACCTAAAACCATAAAGAGGCGTTCTATCGTAGCCGACATAACTTTACTGCAAAGAAACAAAAATGCCTTCAAGTCTCTTGTTCCATTCTTGCCCCATCTAGGTCCTCAATTTTCCGCAGCACATCTTCTCCTGCGATACTGACGTGCCACTCCAAAACCTTTACTGCAGTCTGAAATTTGTAGCTCCTTACGATAAGACAGTTTCCGTTGAGTTCAGCAGGCAGCCTGGGCTCCGAACTAAGAGAAGCCTTACGATGATTCCTCATCTCTGAAGACGTGGCAGGCCTTCAGACGAGCTCAAGTACCTGAGTGGAGAGAAAGACAGAGGCGCTAAAGTTCAGTGGCCAACAGTTAAATCACCAAGATGAGTGCAGTCACTGCTTTGACAGGTGGAGAAAGAGGCGGAGTCTGTATCACTAATGGTTTAATACGCCTGATTTTATGCATGTAAATAGAGAACCAAATCTAAAGTCTAGTATTGATCAGAGTGAGAGTAAATCCGATTTGCTGTTCTGCCTGGACAAATAATCTATAAATTGTGCATAAAATAGTTTCTCTTAATCTAGGATAGACAATAAATATGAGTCAGATATATATTCACACTTTCCTAAGTTTGGTGAAGCATTAGACCTACGGCCAGTTTCTCAGATGTGTTGTTTTTTGCAGTTTTGATCAATACCTTTTTAATGAACATTTGACATATGGCTGTTTCCTTAGAATAAGGCCCTTCATTAGCATTTGGAATAACAGCATAATGTGGACACGGTGCTGTGCGGTGTTTGTGTCTTATTGATGCATGGCGTATATAGATCATGCATATTTAAGTTAACTGATGCTCACTGAAAAGTTAAGTAGAAGTGTAGTAGAAAGGAACAGTCATTAACAGTTAGCCGACACGTGCAGCACGCTTACACTTCTGTCTCATATAGCAGTTTTATAGAGATGAATGAAGACCAGTCTAACAATCATGCAAAAATAATTACACTTTAATCCAATTATTGCAATAACACAAATTTGACAAGCCAAATTAAATTTTGATTGTTTTTTATATTTAACCTTTATTTATCCAGGATTTAATCTAATTGAGACTAAACATCTTTCAGAGGAGTGCCATAGCCAAGACAGGCAGTAGCACCTTCTGAATGAATAAATGCCAAAATTATTCATCAGCATGAGGGATCGCGGACATTACAGATGCCCATTGAAAACACCGGAATCATTACTCTGCATTAAGCACGTTAGTATCGTGATAGATCCGAAATAACTAAAAATTTAGTGATAATTATCAACTAATTTATACTTTGTCATTTCTTAAGGAAAAGCATCAATAAAAAAATAGAGTGATTATAAAAACATGCAGATTTTAGTTTTAGTCCTTTGGTACGGCCTCTTCTTCACCAAATGTAAGCAGCTTAGCTCAATTTAAAATTACAAACCTTAATTGTTCCTTGACTGTTTGCTGCAATCAGAACGTTGGATTCCTGAAACACACAAGACAGTATTAAGTTACTCATTGATATTTAATCAGCGGTATGACATTTTATTTTATTTATCTAAACTCATATTGAAAATTGGACTAATTTGAGACTAAAATTGCTCACATAGCTTAGCATCATAGCGTATGTAAAATGAAGAATAATAGTAGAGTAAAGCAATAACTCACTCCATCAGGTAGGGCTCTCCAGCAGACTGCGCTGACAAACTCATTGGTGTCGTCCTCCTTCTTGTCCTTGTCCAAGACACTCTTCACCGTGTCAAACTTGAATGTTAATAGCGTCTTGGAAAGTCCTTTGTAGTATAGGTACAGAGAGTTGTTTTCACTTCCTGTACAAGCACACACAAAAGCACAAAGCATACACATATAAGGGACTCAAATAAATGTCAGGTGGCTCCGTGTGTAGTCCCATGGAGGTAGATGTGGTTATTAACTGTCTTAATGAATACATAATAGAGTAGCCACTGCATGTTTGTGGAAATATCAAGCTTATAATGCAAGTGACTGACAGACTGGCATAAAGGTCGGACTAGGCCGTTGATGAATCCTTACCACAGGCGACATAGTCTCCATTGGAGGCCAGGCCAACAAAGTTTTTCTCGTTGATGTGACCCTTGAAGGAGCGCAGACAGTGAGGTTTGTTGACGTTCCACAGCTTCAGCTGACTGTCTGTTGAGCTGCCAGTTAAATAGTGAAAATACACAGTTAGTCCAGAGGTGTAGGGAATTTGGCGTCACATCACTGAAATTAATCTTCACGTATCACATAAAGTATAATCAACCCGCAAATATAAGTTTTTTCCCCCCTGCCCAAAAGAATTCCATTATGTCAACATGTTTTTGTTAAAACAATGCAAACTGAAAAACAAGTGAGGAAGAAACCCAATGCTCCTTTTTTTTTTTTTTTTTTTTTACAATCTTTTCGCCCCCTCCTGTGTTTATGACTTAAGAACTGATGAAAACAAGGTTTTGCCAGTATATTCTTACTTTTTCCATCTGGGAAAACAGGTAGAACGAGAAATCACTCAAAGCGCACATGCTTCCACGACTGCCATCAACTATAAAACCTCAGCAATCGGAAAATAGTTTTCACGCTGTGTCAAGTAAATCCTGTAAGCATCCTGATTGCGTAACAAACGCATCAGCAGACCATCGATTGTTGTGTGACTGCAACCTACAGCAAAGCAAGTTAAAGTCCTTACTTTGACTCAGAGACACTGTGGACTGTGCTTCACAAACAAGTCTGTGATAGGAAGCCAATGCATTTAGCTGAACTGCACCAATTTTGTCAAGAGGGGTTAAACGATTCTGCCAGAAGCTAGTACATGGCAACAAAAGAAACTGACTAAGGTAAGAATTTGGTCAAGGGAGATTTAAACAAATATTGGAATTGCTATTTGTTTATTTTTTGAACGAGGAGAATTGGTCCGATTTTCAAAAGACCCATAAATTCACTGTTGAATCAAACTTAATGACTGTTTTTTTGTGCCAAAGTAGTGTGTGTTCCACTCATTCAATCACAGAGAAAATGAGTTATTGAAATATTTGGAACTCAAGACAGCCAAGATATACATGTTCTTTACAAGTGGACGTAAATGTTTAATGTTGGTGCCACTCTTTGGCAGTGGTTTCTTTTTCAGTCAGGGTGAATTGTTTCTTTTTAACCTTCATCTGAGGCACAAGAAGCTGAACTGCGCCATTTTTCTAAATGGACCATAAACGTTCGTGGACCGCTCTGAGTGAGTTTTTATTTCTCCACGCATTCTAAACACATTAAATAACATCACTGCCATGTGTCTTTTTTACCTAAAAATATATTTTAATCAGACAATAAATGCATTGGAATTTGTAATTTTAATTAAAAAAAACATTTCAATTGAAATATGAATACTTTTAGTATTTCTATCTTAAATTCGTCTTTCGTTAGTGGTGCACTTCTGCCTTTTGAGACTAAAATTATAATGACAAAAATAATACTGTTGACAATACCATTTTGTGTGTTGTAACTAGTTTTTCCCATGGAAAACGTAAAAAAATCCTATTAAAATGTTTGCCCTACCCTTTCAACAAATAAAAAATACTAAGAACGTAGAAACCTTGTATTATTTTTATATATTCTTTTAAAAATGAGAGAACTATTAGACCAGACTCAGGCAATGGATCACCCAAATTTGTTTTCTCACTTGCCTCTCAGGGTGTCTGTATAAAATAATTGTCGTGGGGTCGATAGTACAAGCATAATGCATGAAAGCGTTTAAAGTGTCTTTGCTGAATGAATCTAAACTGGAAAAAGCTGTTAGACACAAAGCGCTTGTATATACAAAGATATAATGTCAGTGAACTAGTGCTGAAGTTAAGACATACTTACGCAGAAACAATCTCCTCTCCATTGACAAACTTGGCGTAGGACACCGCCTTCCTGTGGCCCTTGAACACCATGATTGGCTGCTTAGTGTTGCGTAGATCATAGTAGTGGACACAGTGGTCTGGGTGCAAAAGAGAACACATCCATGAATATGAAAGAGATGAGAGCTTAATGATGCTAATGACATTGGGTCACCTTATTTGCTTTTAAATAAAATGATCATTTACTTATAGCAGATATTTTGGGTTTCCTCACGTTGCCTTTGTTTCTTGATTATGATCCAACACAGTTTACTATGAAATACACACCGAACTAGAAGAAATCAGGAGGGGGTATCCCTGCCTTTTCACTGTACTGTAGGGAACGGGGTATATGAGCCAGGGCAGAACGCCACTGAATAAAACGGTTTCATGCTGCTCAGTTAAGCAAATTTTAGCCAAGTGAAGGATTGTTTCCATCAACAAAAGACAAAGTTTTATTTTTCCTTTGGGGGAGTCATGATTTGAATGTTTAGAAGATTAGAACCGTACAGTGTGATCACAACAGAAAGTTAGTAGTTTGCGGGGGTAAACTGATGCAGGGTGTGCACCTCATCAGAACGCAACAATGGCAATACGTCCCATCGAAACAAGTACGAGCTTCAGAGCCTGTGGTTTTGAAGGATGACAAATTTTCATCTTTTTGTTTTAACATATGGACTTAAATTAGGTGGACTGATTAAAATGTCTCACACACACCTCGTATTGTAACCTGTCAACTAGAGTGGAGCTTTTCAAAAAGAATAAATAAATAAAACGGGTTTGATATTGAGTAAAACATAATACAGGACCAGTATACATCATTTCATCACTGGGGATCACGCTGGACTTAGCCAGGGTCAGAGGGCAGACTCATCTACTGGAACCATATACGGGGGTGGCGGTGGGGGGGATTTTCTGATAAATCTTTACTTTAGCCAAGGCTGGACTATATGATTTCAAAGTAATGTCATGGTTATGTCGAACATTTACCTTGACTAATTGATTAATAATAATCTTGTATTTGACATGCTTAAATGTGCCAAACGAGGGATACATTTGATATTTTTTTAGAAATAACCTGTACTATTATACAGTGACCGGACACACTACACCATAAATCCTAAACTCTTTATCTCCTTTGAGTTCAAGTCAGAAAATGTTAGTGCAGCACTAAAGCTTTGGTTACATCCTGTGGGTCCTGTGGATGACTGATGCTTCAGCCCTAAAGTTCTGAAGCCTTTCGCAGAATCTTTCTGGTCCTCACAGCTGGTAATCTATATAACATAGCCAGAGTAAATGTGTTGCTTCAGAGTGAGGGGGAATATGGAGAATACATGCTCTTTTTAGCTCTGTGTTTGCACTAATGACATCCATGCTGCTTTGAATGCACCTTCGTTATAAGGCACTTCCATTAGATGGACAGGGTGGTACAGTACGTTTTGAGGAAAGTGTTGATGAAATTACCAGACATAGAACTAGATCAAGCCAGTAAAACATTGTGAGTGTCTGTTTTTGGTTATTTCCCGTTCACTGCCCAGTTTGAAATTCAGTCTAGTTAGAAACATATGGCAGTAGCTACATTTCAAGTGCATAACCTTACAAGCGCTTGGGTTTTCTAAAAAACATTATACCTCATTGTGAGAATTAGGGGTCTCTATCCACCGACACACTATGGGCCATTTAACTTGAAATGGATTTTGAAAGTGTTGATTTGTATAAGCAGCATCGTGCAGTAACTTTAACAGGACAAATGGGAGCCATTGAAAATTAGTCTTTTTACTAAAGTATTGCAACATGTATTGTAACAGCCTAACTTGTAAAATTCCTATTGATGAGAGTTTTCTCTTGTGGGGGGGTCAGACAGAGTAGCATAATGGCACTGTGTGCACAACTATCAACACCAGTACTTTCCCAGTAAGACAGGGAAGCAGCACTAATCTCTCAGCCAAATGGCTCGTGTCCTGCTCACTGGCTACAACATGCTGCTAGTTTTTTCTATCTACACCTAACAAATATCAGTTTCATTGTTTTGAATGCAATTACACCAGTTTAATATTGTTAACCAGACAGGACAAACACCCAAATCTGATCAGCCCTGCTGTGGACCGAGTGAAGCACTTTGCATCAATGATTTTGTTCTGTAACAACAGTGACTTATTGTGACAGAAAAAGATATCAGACACTCCCAATCCAGACCCATTCCTGATCTTACCTGCGCAGCCAAAGGCCAGATGATATCTGGATGTTGGACTGAATTTAACGCAGCAGACATTAGCCTTAGCCTCAATGCTGGCAACGGAGTTGTCAAGATTGGTTGACCACAACTTCACTGAAACGAAAAACCAAACATTTTGTTATAGTTTAACATAGTGTCTAACAGAACATTTCACTACAGGTAACCATAGTGTCTAACAGAACATTTCACTACAGGTAACCATAGTGTCTAACAGAACATATCACTACAAGTAACCATAGTGTGCAACGGAACATATCACTACAGGTAACCATATCGCGTGACAGAAGCTGGAAAAGTAGAGGGTGACAGGTCTAAAAATCTGTCAGTTACCTTTAGCGTCATCAGAACCGGAGGCTAAAAGCTTAGGGTCCATTAGGTTGAAGTCCACACTCCAACACCGTTTTTCATGTTCCTGAGAAGAATTATGACACATGTTGCTGATTAAAGAGTTTAAACAGCCTCCAAATTTTATATATATATATGAGATTTACCACTATTGTTATATTTGGAACTGATGTGTTAAAATATTTCTCCTGAAATAACACACCTAATAACAAAAAGTGATGATCGGAGGCTTAAGTATCAAACCTGGTAGACTTTGGACCTCTGGCCAGTGAATCCATCCCACAGGATGACGGTACCCTCGTAGTCACTGCTGGCCAGAAGGTTCTTGTGATAGCTGCTCCAGCTGATACAGCTACAACAAACAAGGCTGGGATCAATTTCCTTTCTCTCTCTCTCTCTCTCAAGGATACATCGGTCACATTACTGAAAAGCAATAAATGATCAGTTTGACCTATAACGACCCCAACCACTCTGCTCTCACATTAGCACTGATGAAAAAGTGCATTTTGTCAAAGATCACACTACAGGGAAATTGTTAGGTTCTTTAAGTAGGTTACATCTTTACCACTGATGCTTCTTTTTATGAACGATTTGATCCATGTTCAACCCCTCAGGTGGCTTTAAAATATTGTACATATGCACTTATTTCGAGTACCTGAACTTATTTTTAGTCTGATTTTATGAGTTTAATTTGACATTAACAGAACTGTTTTAGCCTCAATTGATTTCTTTGATTCATTCAACATAGATGGGCTGTTTTTCTTGGCAGGCTATATGAAAAAGGTCTTTTTGGATTTCTGACTCAAGCAATCAGAGGCTGCTCTACAGACCAGGAATGTGTTGCATTGCTCAGATTTCAAATTAATTGTGTAGATGATGGCAGCATTGACTCTAGTACACCTGTCCTCGCTACAGGTGTACTTATTATGTTGCTTACCTGATTTTAGAATTGCAGGTCATTTCATTAACTGGGTAGTGGATGTCCACTGCATCCTGGATAACTGTGCCGTATTCAAAAACTTTGATTTTCTTGGTCACACCCGCGATGGCAAAGTAGTCACAGTCACGGTCAAACTCAATACTGAAACACAGGGGAGAACAATGAGTGGACTCATACAGGTAATGGTGTGTTTCAGTTCCACTACTGGTAAAAATGGACAGTGATAAACACGATAACGTCCACTGAATCTAATCACTATAAAATATGTAATATAAAAGTCACAACATCACAAAGGGCATAAAACACATATAGAAGTAAGGCCGGTACCTGGAGACAATACTGGAGCCGTTGTAGAGGTCACTGGCATAGGAGAGGGTAGCGAGTGGCCTAACAGAGTTGTAGCGGGTAAACTTAGACAGACACTCCATGAAATCATCCAGCTGATTCAGGTTCCTGCTTTCCTCTGAAAACAGCACACACAAACAAAGGAGAAAGGGGGGGATAGATTACCTACAAGCTGCTGTGGGAAAAAGGGGAGAAAAATTCCCCTACCGAAAGTTTCGAGAGGTAAGAGAGCTCCATGCTTCTTTTTAACAGCAATAATTTCACATCCCATGAATATAACAACCCAAACAAAGAACAATGTATCTTTTCCCCATATCTTTTTTTTCCTCTGGGATCCTGTTCGCTTGTCTTGCAGCATCAGGCTTTAGATGTTTTGACAAATTCCTGTTCTGTCAGCAATAACATTGATAAGAAGGCTGCACAGTTCTTTGTAGGATCTGTACCTGTGATGCGTGACATTTTGTTGGAGAAGTAGCACTGCTCCAGATCCTCAAAATGAGCCGTCAGCCTCTTCCTCCTCGATGCCAGAGTGCTGTTGTACCAAGTCTGCCTCTTGCCCTAGCACAACAGTTTCAAATGTTTGAAGAATAAGTCAGTGCAAATCATTCTGATATGTGTTCTATTAAAACACAATTAATTTGCACAGAGCATGTGCCTCATTTGTTTGTTTAAGCATAAAAAAAAAAAAGCCTAGGTTTAATATACATTCAGAGCGATACACTATTTGTCAAAAACTATTTGAAAAAGATTTTTTAATAACAAGCGTGGGGCTTTTTCCGCATATTCCTTTGCAATAAAAAATATGCCCTTGCACACATATAGCAAAAGCTTTAAAGTAAATGATTTGCTACAGCTAACAATAATTGACCTTAATAGACATGACTCTGTACAATGAGTTGGAAAATGATTTAAAAGCAAAGAAGATAAGAAAAGGCAAATGGGTTTCTGACTGACCTGGGTTGCTCCACCAAATCCTGGATGCTGGTTGTAGTCTGGGGTGTCAATAATGCTACTGCAGCTGCTCAAAAAATACACAAACAAACAAATGAGTCATACTATACAGGAGCATGATCCCAAAACAGTCTGATTTTAGGTTTGTGCCATGAGTTATGGTGGATAAGAACATCTGAATTCAAACCGGGTTTCAACGAAGATGATTGTTTTCGGTTGTACTGGTATGAATGATGGAAATGATATAAATTATCCTCTAATACTGAATAACAAGCAACCAGGCTTCTTTGTTTAAGTTGGAACGTTAGAACGTACCTCCCCTCATCCAAAGGGGTCCACATCATTCAAGCTATAGGATGAATGATGTGGGTGTCAGCCATTTGTTCGGCTTTTTTATTGTTTTCTGGAGGGCAGGGTTTTCAGATGCTGTCTTCGGGTAATTTAATTCCTTAATGTGATGTGTTAGTTCTTTAGTTTGATGCCTATTATGGTGTGCGTGTAATGATTACTGATGCATTATGGGAGTCTTGGTGCCAACCAATTGATAGGTTCGGAGTTCAAGGTATTTATCCTACTAGGTGACAGAGTCATTTAGATTGGCGTGGACCCACCCAGCACTATTGTGGATTGTTAAGGTATTTTGGGGACACAAGTTGTTTGCTTACTGACTGGAAGAGGTCACATTTTTCTCTTCAGGTCATGACTTAGCGGTCCACCTTCACCTTATGGATAAGGGGCACTCTTCTGACGACAACATTGTCCACATTCTGGACAGATAGTTTTAGAGAGAAGTGAAGGAAGCCATAAATTGCAGTCAAAGCATCTCCCCCCCCCCGACATTTTCACCTTCACTCACCCTCTGCATCATGTGACACTAACAACTCATATGATGGCTACATAAAAGTGCTGGGTGGGACAACTGTAAAAATGTGACATTAACAACTCTGAGGGTGTGAACGACCTTATGGGAGGTTAAATATTCGACTAAACAATGGTCGGAACTGAAGAATCCTCCGATTCAACCCTCCATGGTTAAACTGGGACAATGATATACTCTACAGAAGTGGGTAGAGTTCAGCTGTACCTGGGTGCTGGTGAGGGAGCTTCTACGTTTGGCACGGTACACTCGGCCTCCATCATAGGAGAATACAGCCCGCTCATTTCCTGGATAAATTACACAGAAATAACATGTTGGTTCATCTCAAGCCATTTAACAATGAAAAATGACTTCTGAATTCTGTTCCACTTCCTCTCCGTTTAGAGTGAGGGCTCAAAAACACCTGATCTTTTATGCTCGCCATTACTTTACCTCAACACGCTTAATGTCTTCTTCGAGGAAGTTGAGTTCTTTCTGCAGTTGTTCCAGTTGCTGTTGGCAAAACCAGAAATGGCAGGTGGATATTTAATTAATTCATTTCAAAATGTAGTTTCTTATACATATTCTTAAAAAAGAACCTACTCTACTTTCTCTGTTAAAAATGTTTATCCGTAGGAAAGTCACCAAATCAGGTGGTACATGAATTATTTCACTTTTTCTTGAAGACTGCATCATGTACTCCACAGGCCAGCGTTCGTGCAATAGTACAACTAGTGTAAGTGGGAATTTATTAACAATGATACCTCTCTCTTGTTTCTTCTTGCTTCTTTCAGAAACTCCATGAGGATCTGCCTCTGAGCTGCTTGGGATTCCTAATGGAAACAGACAACATACATGTCATCTCAACAATAAAGGTGAGAGCCAGAATATCGTGGCTCTTAAGCGGACAATAAGGGAGCTGCAGCTTGTTGCTATTTAAATATGAAGAGTATTTTTTTTTTTGTTTTTTTTAATGTAACATGGCTATTCTTCCAAATTTGTATGGATATTTTTTCCCTGTGTAAATAAATCCTGTATATATAAATAAGTGTTTAACTGTGTTATAGAAGTCACTGATGATGTGTCTCTGGTAAATATTTATTAAAAGTCTTCACTGTGGCTTGGACTAGAAAACATTTCCTGATTGCTTGAGTTGAAATGACTGTCACTGGCGGAGGTATACGATCTGTGAGTGCGTTCCAGCAGTAGAGGGTTCTCATTTTTCCACCGTCTAGTGTAACAAAAATAAAGAAAGAGCTTGAGGACATTTTTAGGCCTTTTTTGGTAAATTGCTAATATGGCCTATGCGACATCCACTACAGCCATTCTCATTATGGGTTCAGCCTATTGTTATATTTGTGCCTCTTTCTGTGCACGCAGTGTGAATTTTGGTGGTCAGACAAATATTTTATGCAAGAACATGAATAATATTTTGACGAGAAAATATTCTTGAGAAGAGAATAAGTTCCCCGACTAAGGAAAACTATATTCGGTGTTTATTAAATGCATTTCCTGTTTGTCGTTATTGACACAAAATCAACGTCTCTGAGCAGAAACGTTGATATTGTTCTTCCATTGATGATCAGTGTACATCCCTCATGGTCTGAACATCTCCTCACTGTGTTTGCCCAACTCCATCTGCACGCTTGTTCAACTCGGCAAAGTTTTACAATATGCTAAAAACCAGTAAATTACAGAATTCAGAATGACGGTTTTGCCTCCAATCAGGTCGCTAGCATAATTATAATCTGCCGCTGTTTGCTCATTTGAAGTTATTCTTTGCTCAAGATTATTCTTGCTTCAAAATAAAATATATGTGCTTCCAAACCCCATTTGCCCGTGCACAGACATTACAGACAAACTGTAAGATCAGAATGAGGAAAACACACACTTAAGAATTGAATGATTAAACCCCACAAACACACAGTATGACATGGTATTTGAAACTGGATAACTAAAATGTGAGCCGTTTTACATAATTCATCATGCTGTTTAAAGTTTCTTACAGCAGTAATGGTTGTAGAGTATAGTCTACATTAATTCCCTTACAAAGTGAGGATTTTGATGCTGAAACAAAATGTCATCTCAAAACACTGATCTAAAATGTCTAATTGCCAAATGACAATGTGAGATGAAAAATATAATAAAATTAGACTAAAATAAATCATTCCCAGAGGCAAATAATCTGGTTCAAATACTGACTCTCATGAACAAAAATGCATCATAAGTGTGTCCAGAATAAAAAAAACAACAACATGAGCGGCAACGGATGCCAACTGGCTTGATAGGTGAATTTGGATCAGAGGAACTACATCCATAATAGGAAATATGAGTGGAATGCAGATTAATGTCCTGTGCTGTTTAGTTGACAGAGATCATAAATCTGATTTCATTTACATAACTTTAAAAATAAGAATTTTTCGAAGGCCAAATTCTTTTGACCTTCTTTTGGCTTTTGAATTAACTGACTCAAACCAACTGAAGTTCTAATGTCAATTTAAAACAAGTTTGTCATATTCTAGACCACAATGTTAGAAGAATAATCAACATCTGTATCAGCACAGGTGCAGTTGTGTGTGTGGACAGTAGGAATATTCAAATATCATATATGGAGGACACCAGACATTAAGATCCCACAATCCACCTGCACTGACCTCTCTCATACCTTACACGTACCGTTCTGCACTAAGATTTAATTCTATATGGTCATGTTGTCCTGCAAAATATAGCATGGTCTAACATGTGGAATTATTCCTGGAACTAGATTTCCCTTTCCATCCCATTTGATAACACTTTTAAGAATGCTTTGTTCACTTCTACAACACTATACTCTACCTTAGTTTCTGTTTTGTCAGATTGTTTATTTTTTATGTATTGCATGCTACTGTAATTTACCCCCGGGGATTAGTAAAGTCTTATCTCATCTTATCTTACTATGTATTGTAGGCTGGCTGCAGTGAAATTGAAGGTGCTACTGTGGGTTTCAAACATCACACAAACATAGAAGAATTAACATGACTGGTGGTTGTCTGTATCACAGACGCAAACTGTAACTTGACCAATACACACATATCAAAACATATGCAGTGAGGAACTGATAAAAGCTGTGACAAGTGTGGTCCATTTCAAGGATGGACGTTATTGCTATATTGACATGTTTAGTTTCAGTTAATGACATCCAGCGACACGCATGCGGTCTTCCCTTTGAGACAACTTTTACAGAGATGGCAGGTTTGGAAGTTTAAAAAGAATTCTTCAAAGCAATACACACATTTATACAGTGATCTTAAATGTCAACTCTAAGTACGGATCCCCCCTAGTGTCGCGGCAGAGAAACAGTTGACTTTGCACAACAAAGCAAGGAAGGTAAAATGAAGGATAAGTCGTTTGGACATTTGCCTTCGCAGATTCAGCTGGAACAGGCATTTCCCAGACAATTTCAGGGTAATAGTGCATGAGCTGAGGGTGGAGGCTGGAGAATTCTGCTGAGAACTGTTTACAGCAGTGATTGTCCCATCCATGGACCACAACCAAGCTATAGCATCTGGCCTGAAGAATAACAATCAGAAATTGCGCGTATCAATCATTGCTCAATAGAGGAAGAGGCCCGGTCCATGCTGGGACCTATCATCAGTTAGTTTGGCTCCCCCCTGGCAATGACCAGAAATATCAATAACTCAGAGTTCATTTGTTCTACAGGTGTCAGATTATTCTCCAACTTTATCTTCTTTCAGCTCTCAGACTGATCATACTAGGAGCTGCGAGTTGTCGCAGAACCACTTACTTAACTTTTGCGTAGATTCTCACATGAATATTATTCCTTTGTTTCCCAAGTTCCCTTAGTGGAGAATTTTTTGTTGAGTTAACAGTGCAGTGTGTAAGATTTATTGCTATTTCTTTGAATTAATTGAATATTCATAACCATGACTTGTTAAAGTATAATCAGCTGAAAGTAAGAATTGTTTTTATTGTTTAACTTGAAAAAGGCCTTTGTATCTGCAGAGGGGGCGAATCCATTCCGCACTTTGAGATTTGATCCAAATGTAAAGTGCATTATAAATTAAACATATTATTATTATTATTACTGCTAAGTCTAAGCAGGAACCTGAAAGGTCAACCAAACGCTTTTCTGGTGCTATATTTTTTGTTATTGTGTTTTTTTCAATCTGAGAAAAACAATGAAGAAAATCTTTGCATCTAAAAAAAATGAGAAATAAAAAGATGTGGAATAAGTTATCCCTCGTTAACTACTGTCAACTCGGAGGGGGAATAGATTGGCTCTGGGTTGGCTTGGAAAGGTTCAGCTTCTCCAGAGACGGCATTCTGAGCTTGTGGACCGAATGCTAGCTGGTGTGTCTGTCAATGCTACCACAATGTGGAAGCATTGGAGTGAGAGCATGGTAAATGGACTGTACTTAAATAAAGCTTTTCTAGTCTGCTTGACTACTCGAAGCGTTCATACAACACGTCTGCCACGCGAGGCGCCACATGCTCACGAGGAGCCACAACCATTCACGCCATCACTCACACACCAATGAACACCCATTGGGAGCAACTTGGGGTTCAGTATCTTGCTCAAGGACACTTCGACATGTGGCCCGGGATCGAACCACCGACCTATAGATATGTGGACAACCGGTCTACCAACTGAGCCACCGTCGGCAATGTAAACATTCATTCATTATTCATAACTGCTTAACCTGTTCAGGGTTGTGGGGATAGGAGCTTATCCCAGCGGACACTGGGCGAGAGGCAAGACCTAGACAAGTTGCCAGTTCATCACAGGGCTGTGACAAAGACAGACAACCAAATGGAAGGAACATGGAGGAGGTGCGCACAACAGAGTAGATAGCTGGCTGGTCTCACTTGTTACTTGTCTGGCGGTAAATACTCATGTAGTTGTCAAGCTTAAACCACGAAGGACCTTAAGAAAAATATGTCTTCAGCAGAGTTTAAAATGACTGAAAACCTTACACAGGAACCGGATAGATTTTGACTTAGTTTTGGATGTAGAGTCTAACGAAGCAGTTCCTCAATGGTAAGACTCGCGGTTAAGGTATGTTTGGTGCTGCTGACTACGGTATGTAATGTGGTTTAAACACCAGCTATATGGACATAGAGCCAAAATCAGACCCTTTTACAGACGTGTACCGATGAGATTAATCAGGGTAAACAGACGTAATTATGGTAATTACAACTCTGTGACAGCGTGAAAACTCCGAGCTTCAGCTAGTGTTAACTGTGTCGGACACGGTCGAGTTTGGACATGAAAACATAAGGCCTGCTGGGTTCAATCGGGGCTCAGTCAGTAATCCCCCGTACTCGTCCGGGCTTGTACATAAACATGCACACGGGCCACGCTACTGAATGATACGATCTTGGAGAGAATCGCAATCTCATAACTTAGCAAAAAAACGCAATTCTTATTTTAGTGAGAATCGCCCAGCCCTAATTGTAAAGTATAAATGATGACATAATTCCCAGGTATGCATATTTTGTTTACTTTTTGTTTACATAAAGGAGAACACTCACAGGACCAGCTCATCCCCCTAAACACAGAATAAAGAGATACAAAATTCCAAAAAGGGGATGCAACTTGTTTTAGGACGGTAGTTAAGACAGAGTTTTGCCAAATCTGATGGAAGCAGCATAAAGGTTTTCTAATTCGCTATTAATGCTATTATAATGGACAATCAGAACATAAAACATTTGGAGGGCGGTTGCTGAAACATTTCCACCTCAACAAGAGGAAAAACAGCAAGAGTGGTATGGAAGCGTTTTGCGTTTGATGGGGATAATCGGGGAATCATGATAAATAAATGATAAACACATTGTGAAAACGGTGCCGCTGCCCGTTCAGAAGAAGGAGACAAAGCTTCAAACATAGCGTAGTATCTCATCCTCTTCCTTGTTGAGTGTCGCGCCACTGGGATTAACGGTTTCAGTATTTATCAGAGAGCCATTCATTGTTTGAGGTGTGTGGGAGTGTGTACGTGACATAATGGTTAGGTGAGGGAGAAGCGCGCTACAACCCAGTACGCTGAGTAGTAGGCCAGATTTAAGCGAAGCCTCGGGGCAAATTTTTAATCGAGTTGAATTATTCGATGAATCGTTTCAGCACAAATAATAACCACCGACAACTGCAGTGAATAACATTGATCTTGATCTTGTTATTATCTTATCATCATGGTGCCTGTCAGTGTGTTGATACATTCAGCAGCAGGTGAACATTTTGTCTTGAGGATGATGAGTTGGGAACAGGAAAATCTGAACAAGTGAAAGGATCTTGGGCGCCCAAAGCTCCTTTAGTGTTTAAAAAACAACGGTAGCCTGTATTCCCAGACCCCACAGAAGATCTTCTGTAGCACAAACTGCTGAAAATATTAATGCTGGTCCTGACTGAAAGGGGTCAGAACACAAATTTACATCACAGAGCGGTTTTGGTGCCTTCACAGCATCAGGCAGGTCATTTTAATCTTATGGCGGACTGGTGTGGATTAGGGTTGGGCAATTAATCGTAAAAAGATCACAATCTTGATTTCATTTCTCATTTTAATTCATAACATACGTTGCAGCAAAACTGTTTAGCTTATCTGAAGCTTATGTCACAAATGATATAAGCAATAAGCAGTGTCGGTGATAAGCAAAAGATCTGCAATTCTAATGTTAGCGAGAATTGCCCGGCCCTGTTGTGAATGTAAGGTACACAAGCTTGCCTATCTAAACTCACGCCTGGACGTAAAAATGTACATTATACCACAAACAGCGCTGACATGCAAGCAACAAACAACAGACACAGGCTTTGTGAACTCTTTGCTCGGTGTCTCCGGCCATAGTGTCAATAACCGTGAAAACCGTGATTATTTCTCTGACAATAACCGTGATATCAAAATCTAATATACATGCCTAGCGCGCACAAGCGCACACAAACAGTGATGGCAGCGCTTCCAGCCAGATGAAAGTCTGAGAAAGTGACTGAAGTCTTGGATGATTCTAAACTGAACTTTTTTTTAAAACGAATTTCATGAACTGTTTTTTATTTTGCCATATGCAAAGAAAAAGGCATCGACCAATCAACGCTGTTACTCTGCAGCTGTTTGTTGAAGGGGAAAAGACCATAAACTCAGAGACAATTCTCAACGTGCACAACAAAACTGAAGATGAACACTTGAACTGTTTGACTATCAACAAAAACGACACTGAAGTGTTCCCATAATTAAATATACGTCTTCGGTCAGTCATGGACCCTTGCTTACCGCCTCCAGCTGTTTTTTCTTCTGAACCAGGAGCTCCAGCATGAGATTGACATATGCCAGGTCCATATTCTCCTGGTCAGGGTTCAGAACGCCTTGCATCACCTGCCACCGAGACCCGTTTTGGAGATTAGAAAAACAGGATTAACGAGGGAGGAAGTGAGTGAGTGAGTGAGTGAGTTTTCAGACGAGGCGAGAATGACAACAGTGTGAAGTCTTTACAGGTTTCACAGAGAGAAGTTACAGGATGTATGTGTTGAACTTACAGGATGATCTAATTTTAGCCTCTTCTCCTCTGACACTTGTTTCTGTTTGAGGATCAATTCGTTCACTGGAACACAGAGGGGCAAGGGATCAATTAGAAATGTTGCACATGTTTATGAAACAAATATGGTTAGCATGCGATTTAAATAATAAAGCAATGGTGCTTTACGTGAGCTGCTTTATATGTCGTAAATAAAATTGAAACAGAATATAAACTCAAGCCCCAACCAACATAACGTAAAATATTTATTTTGGCATTGTTCTGATTTATTTAACTGAAAATCTAGAATGAAAACACACTAAATTTTCTCATTGCTTTATTGGGACGGGGTTCTCCCATCAGACCTTATCTCACAAAAGATATGTACAGTTAATGTTAATGGCTAGTGAAAGATTATTTTCTAGTCCCGTTTAAATGTTTAACAATATAATAGACATATCCAAGAAGTCAGTTTGTCATAAAGTCGTCAAAATGTAAGACTGAATACATGATTACAAAGACTACAACCCCAATAGTCTTGGAGGGTTGCTGTTTATCTTAACTCTTACCTAAACCATGTGGAGCCGCTGCCGCATTCTTGCTACTAACAAAACAGACTAAAGGCTCCTCTACGTATGAAAATAGATATTTCCACGGTATGAGATTGTGATGAGATAAGTCGTGGCAACAAAAAAAAAGAAGCTTTGCTGCATTCAGAGGTAGTCTGTGCGGTCCTTAAGTGAATTACGACATGTGGACAGAGCATTTAAGCACGATTTCACTTTACTTTTTACCTCTGCTAAGGAATTAGGAGGTTGTGTTTTCACTTCTGTGGGTTTGCTAGTTAGTTAGATCACGGGAAAACTAATGAACAGATCTGCATGAAATTCTACCCAGAGGTAGGTTTTGGCATCTCCGAGAGATGAATACATTTTGGTGAGGTTATGTGTTTCGGAGCAATAAAAATTTTTTAAAAAAGATGCAAAAAGCATGTTGTGGATTTGCTGTTTTATACTGAAGAGGAAACAGAATTCTGGGGGGGAACAGGAAATGACACAAAAGGTGTCATAAAAAGCAACTATAGACTTAAGACTTGAGGAACACACAAAATAGGCTCAGAGGTTAGTGTTTGTTCCTTTGCGGAGGTTTGCGCTCTCTGAGTGCTTATTTCTAGCTCTTTCTTCATGGTGTTTGCTGACATTTGTCATGTTCTGCTTGAATTGTGGCTTTACTGCCCCCAAAGCTTTTCGATAGTATTGCTCCGTTTTGTCCAGAAGCTTTCCGAAATCATGCGCAGATATGTACAAAATAATGAGTACCTGGGATTTTGACCATTAATGCTTTGTCTGTGCAGAAGGGACAGCAATGTTTCCATTGTCCATACACTTCACTGAGCAGTTTGATAACAAAGCAAAATGATGATTTACAATACTTATGAAAAAATATACATTTATTTTTTAAATCATAGCTAAAAGTTTCATCAGGGAGATTCCCCGACAAAAGCTCGCTGGTGTTTGGAGTTTCTTAGCATGATCACGGTGTGATAATAAAGGGCTTTTTATTGTTTAAGAGATGGCTCTTCAGAATTGTTCCCTCAATTTTTTTGAAGATCCTCCCTTGTCTAATTAATGACCCATGTCGAAATGGAATTAGAGAAACTATTTGTCCCTCATCATAAACTATCATACTTTTTTCCCCCAAGTAATTTGAATCCAAGATCTCTGCTGTTTATATGTGCTATGAGACATCTGCATCTTGGCCTGAAAATGTGTGACGAAGACTTTCTTTTCTGAAATTTCTTCTGGTGACAGAGGGAAAAAAACAGAACAACATCTTGGACATAAACCTCTAATTTTAACATTAAGATTTTAAATCCCTACCGAGAAAGTTTGGGTAAAGCTGATCCACGTTATCGACAATATAGTTGCACTTTGGACATCTGTTGCTGTCCTCCAGACTCTGGCGGATACACTTGAAACTGTAGGAGGGAGAAAAAACTGAATGTTATGGAAAACAGCTAACAGTTAAGACAAAAAAGCACAAAAAACCCCGGCAAAGTGTGATTCATGAAAATTATAAGAAGATAAATTAAAGTTCTTAACATGGCGTTTTAATACTTATTTAAAGTACAAGTATATATATTTCACCTTTGTGTTTGATCAAATGTCCTGGAAGACATTGGTCATTTTACCTAAATGCACAATCTGAATCTGATCCTTCCGGCTAATTTTAGTCCAAATCATGAAGGAAAACGTGTATAAAATAATTTTTGTTGGCAAAACAGTGTTTATGTAATCATTGATTCAATAACTTTTCAAAAGGAAACAAACCAGATGTTTTGGTATATATTTTTTATAATGTAAGTAGTTGGTTTAGGAGTTAGAGATGGACAGGTAGATGAGAGGATGGTTCTGTCTCATTCTGTCAACATCACTGAAACCAATATGTGCAGTTTGAAAAACAGAATTGCTCAACCACCCCTGGTTAGGTTTGTTGGTAAAGCATATTGTAGCACTAATCGGCTTAAAACCCCCCCCCGGTTTTAAACTACGAATCCGTCTTTTACAGACTACTTCTGCAGGCAGTTTGTACAGCTTTCTTTTTTGTATGTTGGAATTTCTTTATGTGGTTTTCTGAATGTTAACAGTCCAGTGTCTCTTATTTTTTCTGAATCATTAGAGAAATAAATTGTTGCTGCGCACCTGCTACAGGTACTCTGCTTTGGCAGAAGAGTCCCAAAGTTGTTTCTGTTATTGCTTATTTTACATCAGGTCTGCATGACTCCAAGACATTCACCACTACTGACTCAAAATCATTAGAGAAGTTACTCCAGTAGCTCAGAACCATCTAGGCGACACAAAAGGTGAGGTGTTCTGTAGAGTGATGAGACCCAAGTACATTTTGGGAGTATGTCTGGATGAGGAACAACAAAGCCTCCTGGCTCAAGGAAAGTGATGATTGGGTATCATTGGACATAAAGAGACAATAATCCAAAGCAGATGTCAAAGTCCACCAAGAATAAGTGTCAAACAATGTCCTTGAGTAGCTTCAGTGACCTGACTTGAAACCTATGGAAAATCTCTGGTGGAATTTGATGAAGACTGTTGCAGCCTGTAACCCAAGAAATATTACAGGACTATATGCCTTGCCCCATGAGAAATGGACTAAGAGTCCTCAGGAATGTGGCCAGATGCTGGTGTATGACCACACATCACTTTGCAGAGGGTAAGGGCAGCTAAAGAGTGTCTATAAAAGCACACTGCTACAGACAATTGTCATCATGTTCTCAATCATTTTTAGTAATACAAAAGTCAGGAAAAGTGCGCAGCATTTTGTGTTGAATGTAGGAAAATCCGTCCTGTTGGATCTTTTGTATTGAGCTATTAGAGCTGTCATTAAGTGACTTTGTTATAGCAAAAAGATGGTGAGCTCTACATTTTTGGAGTGAACCTATTATACAGTGGGGGTGAATAATCTAACATCTAACTGTGTATGACAACAAACATTATCCCCTTTGTACTGAGCTGGGTGTTCAAACAGCTTCTTGGTATATTGTTCTTTAAATCTTTTGCAGTTAGAAAAACATTTCTAACTTACCAAAAACTGTGTCCACATTTCGTCATGTGTGCCTCTTCTATCATTTCGAAGCATATGGGACTGAAAAAGCAGACGAAAAGACGTTAGATATTCTTTGAAAATGTGATTAAAAATTTCTCCACACAACAGACAGAGTTTTAACTGTTATCTATAGAAAAGGAAACCTGACCAGACAAAATCGTTGCTTTTGTCCTCATAAGAGTTTAGGAGTCCGTTGTAAAGAGGTGTCTGATGGAGCGATTTCTTCCTGCTGCCTGATGATGCAGAGGGTCTGCTCAAAGAGTTAAAGCCGCTCCGGGAAGACGGGACTGCGGCCAGAGTTGGCACAGATAAGCCGCCCTCGCTGTTAGTCGCCAGGCTCCGGGAGGGAACAACATTTCCAGAACTGTTCCCATTAGTCGTGACGGTGTTGCCTCCACCGCCGCCGTTTGTGCTACCATTGCCTCCCGTGCTGCTGCTGCTCGTACCGGGCACTGAACTCGCCCCTCCGGAGCTTTGCTGGGGCCGGCTGCTTGACATTATGCAAGACCGGCAAGAGACTCCCCTAAACCCTCTGCGTAGCTCCTCAGAGCATCCGGACGGTGCTTCTGTTTGGCTGCTTTAGCAGGCTGGCTAGCTAGCTGCTAGCATCCTGGGAGAAAGCAGCAATGGCCAAGCATTCGGGATATTTAAACGTACCCTTTGGAGTCTAACTCACTTTTGCCACTGTTAGAAGTGTTAGAAAATCACTGAAACATAAATGAAAAGGAGACACGAATGCTAAAACGGATAACAAAACAACAACCACTGGGTTCTCCTGGAGATTATTCGGTTAGCTTCTGTTAGTAATGGGGAGGACTACCAGAGGAGTTTCTTCGCTCAGTCGGGTATTAGAGCGCTCCCTTGGTTGTAACAGCGCCTCCTATCGACCAGGAGGGGAACTGTTCCAATGGAAATGCATTCAATAAATGCACAGCCGACAATGTCGGCCTTATTTTATTTTATTTTATTGACAGTCACCAGAACAATTTGCGTTTTTATTTCTGATTTTTTCATTATTGACTGATTATACTTATTCATTTATATTTTGTATGACAGAACAACAAACCTTCATAAATTCCCCAAAATAGGGAGAAAAAGAGAAAAAGAGAAAAAAATAAAATACAAGTGTTTGGGCAGTCTTAGTATGAATTCAATAATTTAAATGAATTAGATTAAAATAACTTTATTATTTATTTAATTCATGGATGGAAATGCAGTTGTACGTCACTTTCTAACCGTCATCCCTCTTGTGGATTTTTTTTATATGTAGAGATTAAATGTCTCTATCCTATATTCATACCATAATTTATTCTCAATTTAATCTATTTTTACTCTTTATTAATATTGCGTCTACTTATTTCTATTGCCACTGTCATTTTCAAATTTATTGAGCTTCTTCTTCCTTCAGCTTTATCTGTTTCTATCTTGTCCGGTCCTCTGCATCTTCCTTTGTCACACAGTTTTTCACAAATCTTTGAGCTGGTGTTGTAAATTCCCTTGTGGGGATTAATAAAGATATGTCTGTCTGTGTGTTCGTCATCTATCTATTCATCTACATCCATCCATCTCATCCGTGTTCCCTATGTTCCTATGTCCCCTATGTGCCCATTGATGAATTTGTACAAGTGGTGCGATATGGAATAAATGGGCTTGGATTATGTTTCAGCATCTTTCCATATGGTATGACATGAGGGGTTGTAATGTCTTATTAAACTGTGGGATTATGTTCATACTTTCCAGGTGTCGTGTGGTTAGTTCATCTAGGCAACTCCTGGAGTCATGACCTTTTGTGTTGTTCCATGACATGAGTAACCTTTTTCTTTCTTTTTTGCTAATGTGAGGCAGTAAGTTATGAATTGTCTGTTAGCTGTTGTAAGGTGCAAATTGTTTTTGTTTTTTTTAAATAGTAAGACCATTTATATAATTAAATACGAATGATTCAAATTAACACCCAGAGACCAGAACATATACAACCCCCATTCTACTTTTGAAAAAAAATGAGATTTGGTGAAATATAGATTTTTATTTTTTTAAATCTATCTTAACAATTATCCAGTAGTTAATTCTGGTCAACATTATTCCGTGTATGGCCTTATTCAGATGTTTCTTCTTCTCATTTATGGAACTAAATTAAATAATTAAGTTCCCTCTCAACTTTGGAAACTTTATGCTTGACACTCTGATTAGGAATGAGTTTGTCACGGATTATAGTGACTAGTGAGCATCAACATTTACTCAAGATGTAAACCGTAAACATGTTAAAATGCGGCAAAAACTATTAAAACACTGAAAGAAAGTACCTTGTATTTTGATTATGCGTTTCTGGTTGTCTACAGGTCAAATCTGACCCATTTTAAAATGTTTTTAAATCAAAATGATGTTTCTATTTATTGAATTTTAAAAACACGATGGATTGTTCCATACGATGGAGGCAGTCTCACATTTACAGCACCTATTGTGACCTGGCAAAAGGACGGATGTTGCCATGTGCCGGTTTCAAAACAGTATCCTGAGTATCCTCCTCCTGTCTTAAGCAAAGCCAATAAAGACAACATGAGAGTTAAACCACATTTACATCCATGTTCAATTTACTTTTATTTGACTGTTGAGAGTTTCAATTAAAACTTGAGATAAACAACAACAGTAATAGTCATCAAATTCTAATGTTCTAATCAATATTCTATGTTTGCTAATAATCATAATATAAAAATATAACAACCTACCCTCAGAAAATCATTTCAGCATATTTATTATATTTCGAGAAATCAGGCACAGATTCATTTTAGAATATTCTGGAGATATTTCACATTTTTTCCTGATAATCTTGCTTTAAAAAAAAGAAAAAGCAACAAGGTCCTACCCACCAACTCCCTCCACAGACAGAGCCAAATAAACAAAACTGTCATTTCATTCAAGCATCCACCTGCAACTTTGCAAATAAATTCTGAGGAGACCTAACATATTCAAGCTCACAGTTCAACCAGCCTGCTACTTGCTTTTCCATTTTAACCTCCACGTGGGCAAATAAGGGGTCCTCCACGCAGTCACGCACAACATTTTCCCATGTTTTTGTTTGTGGAAGAATTTTATATGTATCATTACAGAACTCAGTTAGGATGTGTAAAAAAGGTTTTCAGCAAGAGGAAAGTTACTGGATACATTGAGGAGCAAATTCATTTCCCTGAAGAGGACCACCATGTGCTTTAAAATGTCTGCAGGGAGTGTGGAAAGTCATATTGTACATCATTGGTGCCATTTTCTGCTTGAATGCTAAGATATTTTAAAATATGCCACATTATAAATCATATACACTCTATTCATATCCACAAAGTGGCAATTATGTGGGATTTCTTTCTTTTTTTGAAACATTTTCACAGTAGATTCCGTACAGTGCAGATTAACAGGAGAGAGTGGAAATAAAAAGGCAAAATATGACTATAGTCTAATTGCACATGTCTTTTCTTTGCTGTTCTGCTCTACTGTTCTTTCATTGAATATATTTGCATATAATATATGCATATATAATATATGCATAGTATGCATATATGTGTGTTTACCTAAGTATTATTATATGTCCATGACATTATTTGGATGTCTAAAACTGAACTCCGCTGCATATCCTCCTCTCATTATAGATATTCTCTTCTTTTTATAATTCTGCTGGGATTTCTGTGGACTCCATGTTCTGCACCAGAATATCAGCTCAAATTACTTGTTGGATTGTCTCATTTTGGCCCAAAACCGTTTTCTCATTCTGGAAAAGAAAAAGATAATAAATCTTCAACCTGCATTAATCACACACAGATGTCAGTTTAAACTGGTGATTTGAACACCTTAGATACTTCAGACATTCAACAACTGACTTTGAATGAGATCCTTTGGGACAAACACCTGCAGTACTGTATATACACCGTGTGGCATTTGTCCTCCGTAACCCCTCCCCCCTTCCCTATATTATACCAGCGGCGGTGAAAGGCTTGCCTTCTTTCTTTCTCCCTATTCTCTTTTCTTCCCCTCCTCATTTGTCCTGCACATCGGCCTGGATTTTCTCCTGTTGGCCCCCCACCCCCCTGTCTCCCTCATCTTTTTCTCCAGGAACCAGGTTGTGTGTGTTTGTGACATGTGTGCGGTAACGGTGCTAAGGTCGAGCTGGAGGGTCAGCAGCACTGGATGTTAGTGAGAGGCGGGAAGGTAAGAGAAAAACAGTGAGTGACAGAGGAAATAATGAGGTAGTGTGGAGAAACAGAGGAGTGAGTGAGTGAGCGAGGAGAATGAGTGTGTGCGGGTGTGGGTGTGGGTGTGTGTGTGTGTTTGTGTGTGAGGGAAGATGGAGGGTGGGCCTCAGGGTCGGTGGGGTCAAGACCGACAAGCCCAGATGAAGGATAATCTGTGGAGGTCCCTTACAGCGGGGGGTGAGGCCCCGGTGGAGTATGCCCATTCAGACTCTCTCTCTAACACACACACACAAACACACACATACACACTCGCACACACACACACACACACACACACACACACACACACACACACACACACACTCTCTCTTCCTCTTCTATCTCTTCTCCTTCATCCTCCCTATCCCCCCCTTTTTTTGTTGCTCTCTCTTAAACCCACCCCTCCTATTTCTCTTTTTCTTCCAACACAGTTGCAGCTGGATTTCAAAGGGCACTTTGCCAGCAGAAAAAGCTGAATGTTTAGCGGGCAGATACCTCAGTCAGGCAGGCTGGGATAGTGGAATTCCTGCCTCCCACTCTTTAGGAACCGTTTTCGCCCCTTTGGGGGCCCCTGCCATAACTGCCGGTGGCCTCCTCCTCCATCTCCATCTCCGGCGTCGAGCCAGGGCTCTGTTTGCAAATTGAGCCTGACAAAAAATAGTGGGTTCTTGGGGAGAAGAAAGGAGCAAGACGATGTGGGACAGTAAAAGCTACCTGTGGTAGCCACTGGTTATTTTATAAATAATTACCTAAAGAGATAATAATGAGTGAGTGCATCACGATGAAATGCAATTTGTGCCTCGTAAGAAATAGAAAAGGTCAGAAATCTAATCCTGGAAACAGTTTCACATCCACATAAAAGTGGATTAACTGCTGATAATGTAAAAAGTTCTGGAAACAAGCAGATACACTTGTCTTTTGCGGTAAAGTTACCAAATTCTACTTTTCTGTTTACGAGGTATTTTTGATGAGAGGCAGATATTCATCCACATGCGATAAATACACAGTTTTGCTTGGATCGGAAAATTAATAGGCTCTAAAACACTTAAATTGTGTTTTTCACCACCTGAAACGGATGGATAATATTAGAGTTGGAGCAAAACTCAATGTTCAGCCCTGCAATCACATGTGCTTGGATGAACTCAAGTCAACTCTTCTGCAGGATACAGTAGAATAAAAAGGAAAAATAGAATAGATTTCTCCACTGTTGTATTTAAGGGACGATACATGAACAAATAACCTGTTATGGATCATTTCCTTTCAATTGAACATTTTCCAATGAGTGTTTAGTTACAAACACACTTCTTTAATGCAAAAACACACCCAGACAAAACTCCATGATATGCAGACCTTAGGAAAGTTGAAAGATCCAGAAAATATGAGTAAGTATCCCTTGAGGTTTTTTTTTAACATCCACACAGTTGCGAATATTTGATATATTATAGAGAAAATTTTAAACTCTTAATTGTATTATTTCAAATTGAATTTACTGCAACGCACGTCACCTGATCCTTTTATTCTTCCCATACACCCCGACGATTTCCCTCCTTGTTTTCCCAGCCCTGTTGGTCCACATGAGCACAAGTGGTCAGCACGAAGCAGGTAGCATATTTGAAGGGGGAAAAAAGCTTGCAGAAACTCCTATCATGTGTGAGACAGATGTTGTGCCTGTCTGTGCTGTACCAGTGAAGAGAGCCAGAGCATGAGTGAGAAAGATAGTTCAAGAGAAGGGGGGAGGAGGGAGGGGGGGTGGTGGGGGTGTCCTTTTTCCAATAATTCAACTACCCAGAAATGCTTTGTAGTAAAACATCATATCGTATGGTTATCATTGTTCATAGGGATGCCACGGAATTCATGCATTTTATAGCATTTTAAGAGCAATATTTTTTCTTACATTGCATTTGGCTGTTAATATAATTAATGGTAATCACTGAACACAGAATAAGTTTTAAATGGTTGTATTGTTTCTTAAGGAGAAACCTCTGCAGTTTAAGATTACACGACTGTGAGCCCGTATCCTACATGCTTTTGGATTCCGTACTACTAAAATAATTCTTCAAATTAACTTAAAAAAAAGTGATGGACTGTATTTTACATGATTAAAAGTGTTTTTTCTCTCAGTATACATCAACTTTATTAGTCTGAAACAGTGTGCTTGGGTTAATAAGGTTGATTTGATACTTGGAATAGGTCCAGTTTTCTTTAATGAGGTTTGTCCAACTAATTGGAGTTTATCTAACCCAAATAAATTCACTTGGCTTAATTAATTGCTCAAAGCTGAAAGAAGCCCATGCAATCACGTGGAAACAACCATCCATTATTTAATTAAATTAATCCAAAGAATAACAATTTGATGTAAAAAAAAGATTTGAGCAGTCACACATATTTGAGTTTCCAAACCATTTGCATGAAGATGGAAAACAAGACAATTAAATGCGTAAACATTATTATATCAGTTCATGTCAACTTGATTGAACCTTGTAAAAGTGAAGTTTCTGAATTTCATGCAAGTCTTAGATGACGTCATCATGTTTATGTTGCAAGCATGAATTATTTCATAAAACATAAATATTACATTGGCCAATTTCCACCTTTTTTTGTGAATGTTAAAGTTAACTTTCTGGAATCTAAGATCAATCCTACAAGTTTTGGCTTCAGCATGCTAATATAGTTAATTTAAGTGAGGAAATAACTGTCCGGGCATAGAGGTGATGAAAAACAACAAGGGACATGCTGAATATCATCCAATGCGTTGAGGGTTTAGGGCGATGGTTCAGACTTCAAAGGGTTAAGTTTGGGCTCTGAATACTACTGTAGATAGATGGGCAGATGGATGAGGTCATGACAAGAATAATAAATACATAAATAAACTTTACAACCTCTTTCCTGACATCCCTCTGCATAACTGGGATGTACAGCCCTAGGCTTGGAAAGGGGGGGGGGGGGAGAGAGAGAGAGAGAAAGAGAAGAGGATTTCCCTTGTAAAACCCAAGTGTGAAGCCAGGGAGGGACGCCACCCCCGCCTTCCCCACCCATCACCACCACCTTCACCTCCACACTTCCCCTACCGGTGATGTCAGGGCGGGCAGAGAGGTTCCCCTGATTAAATACAAGAAAAACCTTTGGACAGAGAGACTGAGAGAGAAGGAGAGAGAGAGAAAGAGAGAGAGAGAGAAGGAGAGAGAAAGAGAGAGAGAGAGAAAGAGAGAGAGAGAGAGAGAGAGGAGTGAATGAAGGAGGATATCACTAGTACTGCAAAGACCGTTGCAGAGGAGCAGCAAGTTATTCTCTGCAAGCGCACAGCGCACAACAAAAACCAAGAGGAGCTAACGCATAGACGCCGATGCATGACTTAATGGACTAATTTGTTTTTAATCAACAGTCAGAAATCATAGATTTAGCTATTTCAGGGCCAGCAGTTGCACTCCACATCGCTGGAGTGACTTTTCCTTGTGTTTTTTTATTTTTTTCACTTTGATTTACCTTGCAGCCATCATTTGGAGCAGGACGCACAAAATGATGTCGCAAATGTCAGGTAAAAAAGAATTCTGATGCTCTGGGCGAAGGCAATATGGAGTGAAATTATGCAAAATAAAGTCTGACATTGAGAAACAAAAACAAAGGAAAAGCATCCACACTTTCTTTGTATTATTAAATAGCTATTTTGGATGGGATCAGGCTGGTGAGGTTCCTTTCTGGACCTGGTGGGCTTGCAGACAGAAACAATCGGACTCTTTTTTTTTCCCTTCATGTAAACCAAAGTGATAGCGGCTGTACGAATATTTTGCAGGCAGTACATGGATGGAAAAGAAGCAAACCGTCGCCTCCAAGGGTCCGCGCAAAGTGCAGCTGCTAGAGAAGAACTTTAATATTGTTTCTGTGATTCTTCACTTTATTAAAAAACAACACCAAACATATAGCAAAAACCTCAATGTGCAATAAGCCATTATGAGGAGCTTTTAATGTTACATCAGTTTTGTTGGTTAGATAACTTTGGAATGCACTGAATTGTTAATATTCTAATTTCTGCCCGCATTTTTCAATGAATCGGGCAGTTTTAATGTGCGCAAATAAAGCATAGAAACACGTGAGACATTTTGCTGCTTTTTTTTTTTTTTTTTTAAAGAACTTTCCCCCTTTTTTTTTATCTTCAACAAGACCCCGTCAATTAAAAACCTTCCCAGAGTAGAGAAAATGTTCATCAGACTACTGTCAATCTCCCTCATCCTCATCACTAACACGTGGCTGCTCAGCCCGGTGCTCTCAGACGCGCTCAGCCGGTACAAGCGCGCCATGGCCCAGCGGGCGGACCGCGAACTCTCCAGGACAGCAGGTGAACCCTGCACCGTCTCTGGTGCCTCGAGGTCCCGGCGGCAACCCCGCTCCATCTCCCCGTCCCAACACCGCCCTCCAGCGGTCCATCAGAGGACGCACACGAGCCGGAGAGAGCTGTACTCTGCGGTTTGTGCAGGAGGGTCAGGGTGCAGGTCTGACACCGGGCTGCACCGGGGCGACTCGGCGGGGTATGGAAAGAGGAGCTGGGGCGAAGCGGAAGATGCCAGGGGTGTAGTGGGTAGCGGATACGTTGATGCAATTGATAAAACTTCTTTTATTATCAAGAGAGATACTGCTTATGAGAAATTAGGCGCGCGGCAACGCGGTGTGTCTGTGCGTAAAGACGCGAGGAAAACTTCTCGCTTCTCTCGGTCCCGGTCCAATCGTAGCACGCGCGAGACGCTTCCATACGAAGAAGACGGTAACTCGAGCTGGGGGACAGTTTCACCCAGCATCCCGACAGAGGCGAAGGGGATCCTTGCCCCACACAGACTGCATCAGGAAGATGGAGCCAAGCGGTCATCGGTCGGGATCCGGGACGTTGCCGATGAGGACTACTCCGGAGAGGTGGAGGATCATGCGGACCCGTCAGCGAGTGTGCCCGTTGGCAGCTCCTCTCCATGGGGGAGCCCCGTGCCGCGGGTCCCCCCCTCCTGGATGGGCGCCCTGTACTTCAGCGGGCGCCGGGAGCAGCTGAGGCTGAAGCCGACCGCAGGGCTGGAGCTACCGAGGGCCAAGTTCAGCCTGGAGCTGTGGGTGAAGCCGGAGGGAGGCCAGAGCAACCCGGCAGTCATAGCAGGTAGGTGGCAGAGACCTCAGGGGCCAGTCTAGGGACACATCTGCGGGGGGTCTTCGCACCTCACTCACAGAGACATTCTACTGTGGTTGAAATAATAGTTTTTGTTAGATTCTCAATCTTAACCTGGGTTTTCTCTCCTGGTTTCCTCATTTCTAACAAACTCAGACTCAGATTTCATGAAGCTAGAATATGAGTAAAAATCCAACTCAGTTAGCAATTAGTTCATAACAGTTTCTGAATTTTAACAGGAGAACAGAAATTAAATTGATTTCTTACTAGAGGGGCTGTCCGATGTTGCTGAAGAAATTAAAATACTTTTTTGTAGGTTTTTTTTCTGATGTTGTTATGCAGGCGGTCCTGGTAGATATGGTGGTTTACCACCATTTATCCTAATGACCCAGGGGTGTACTTTGATTTGACACTCTGATTATATTTTAAATACTTTTAGAGTCTAATCCAAACTATAATGCGTGGATTTTTTTCTCTTACGCATTTTGGATTCAAAAGTTGTACATGTGACCGCCTATAAGAGGATGTAGAGTACAATACTTAACCATTTGAAATTATTATGGAATCTGCTGTAATGAATGTGAGTAAAGGCGAAGAATAATAGGCATTAGAATTTTGTGGTTTGGCTTCCTTCTCTCCTCTTTACTATGCCAACTCCCTCTGGGTGTCTCCCCTTCTCTTCCTCTTCACCCTTCCCTCTCCAAAACACAAACATAAACACCAAACACTATTTATTAAAAGATAAGAAGCTGCGGGAAAATCTGTATCCGTTTAAAACATTATTCTAATTGAATACTGGGTTGTTGTTGGTTGTGAACATTGCAGTTAATTTGTTGTAAACCTTCACATAACAAATTGCACTCTTGCAATGGGCTTTTTGTTTGTTGTTGTCGTTTTCTAAATGTTCAACAAATGTACAAAGCAACAACCGTAACAAGACTCGAGGTCGTATGCATGAATTCATCCATTAAAAAAAGCGAGCAGACAAAAAAAGCTAAAACATGTGATGGTAAACATGAAGGAACAAATAAAATTAAATTACTGGTAAAATTCATTGCATAAGGATTTTTTTTTTTATAATGTTCAAGTTTGTACCATAACTTAGATTGTCCTGCCTTTATTGCAAAGGCTGGGTTTCTGTTTACAGATGTGGTGTTGATGTAATTTAGGTAGTAAGGAAATAAGTATTAAGGCATCATTTCAGAAAAATAAAATGGTTAAGGTAAAATCTCTCAATCTCTGGGTATTAATTATTCCTTTTTTTTATAAAAAGATAGGAGACAAAAAATAATTATCATTTTTTCTTTGGAGTAAAGAGGTTCGACATTCATCCTATAGGTTGCAATAATATCATTAACTGAAAACCCCCTGCATAATTGTTTCAGAGACATTGCTCCCCCTCTTATTTGACGGAAAAAGGGATTCTGGGTAACACTCGTGCACTCCCCCTGTCTAGATCAGTGAAAATGATGTCCAACTAATGCATATGGACATGTATACTTTATGACCTCTGGAATTATTTCTCCTCCATATTTAATCACAGTTTTTGTTTTAATAATAGGTGCTGAATTTCCAATGTATAATTCTGCCAATAAGGTTTTATAGATAATGAGTTTACTCGAAAATGATCTCAACAATGTAATCCATTATTTCAAATGGACCAGTGGAAAAATGGACCAGCTAAGGGAGTTGACCAACTTTGGCAAAGGTTAAATTGGGATGGCTGGACGACGGGGTCAGTGCATCTCCAGAGGTGCAGGTCTTGTTGGGTGTTCCAAGTAGGCAGTGGACAGAATACCAATGTGGTCTATGGAAGGGTAACCTGTGGTCATTTTCACCAAAACTCATTGATGCACATGGGGAATGTGTCGGGGATCAAACAAATAGCAGCAGGATAAGGGTGTTAAAAAGGAACATTCCTTTAATTATTGTCAGAAATGAAGTTTCAAATGGCAAAAATGAAATCCAACAGAACATTTTGAAAGGAAAGTACAAAAAAGGTGGGTCCTGAACTAAAGCGTCAACCTAACACAACGCAACATAATTCATTTCAACTCAATTAAACTGAACAGAATCCTGCATCAAAAGACACATGGGATTATATAGACATGGACAAGTCCAAGATGCACATACAGGGGGGGACTTAACATTGAACATCGAGTCAAAATTTGAAATATTTATTCATGTAACATAACTAGTAAATTAAACATATTTAAACACCTAACAACCCATCCTTAAACAACCTAACAGGAAACAAGAGTCAAATCAAGTTTATTAAATTAAAATTTAAAAAGGAAGTCCTGTCTGTTCATACTCCCTAATGAGCTCCTCCACTTCCTGTGGTCACATGTTGAATAATGTGTTAAATGCAAACCAAGAATCTGTTATTTCTGAAGAGAAAGTAAAATATGAACCAAATTATGTGATAATGGGAAATTAATGTAAGGGTGAAGAAAACAATACTAACACTAGTGGGAAGCTGCTGATGTGGCCGCCACAGAGCGATAGCCCGTGTTATCCAATACCGTGTTGCCCGATACCTCGGAAATGCTTCTGCTGTTCAAAGTAAATCCATCAATCCATCCAAAGTTAATACTGGTTCCAGAAGAACAAAGACTGCATCACAATTTCCTGTGTCTCTGCTGCGTAGCTGCAGGCCAGTCAGAGAACCCATGCTGGTCCACTTCCAGAAGGGCTTACAAAAGGATGAGTCAGCATCAGACCTGGATCAAAAAGCAACGGGAGAAGGTGGCCTGGTCAGATGACTCATGTCTTTAATATAATGTAGACCGCCGGGAGCGTGAACGTTTTTTATCTGGGGAAGAGATGACACCAGGATGCACTATGGGAAGAAGGTAAGTTGGGGTGGCAGTGTGATACTTTGGGCAATGTTCTGATGGGAAACCTGAAATCCTGCAATTTATATTTATGTTCCTTCTACATTTAACACCTTTAATCACAGTTTTCCCCAGGGGACAATTATTTAAAACATATAAACCAAGTGCTACATCATCAGGGGTTAGATATTCCCATTTCCACAATACTCCTCGACAAAAACTTCTGCTCCTTTCATGATTACAACGGCACCTGCTTTAATAGTCTCATAACATCTTTCTCTCATCATGACCTAAAACTCTCTTAATAATACCACCTGAATACATTTAAATCTTTGTGTTAATTATCATATATCCGAGTCATGGTAATCCTTCAAGGTTGAATCATAGGCATCTGGACTTAAAGCAGAAGTTCAGTTGTTTCTGAAAGAACCTTCAAGGAACACGTTTTAATCAGCAGAGCATCAGTGAATGGTCTTTTTGCGCAAAACCCCCATAAAACATGCAATGACGTCGTTTTTTCTTGTGCTGATGTTGATTTACAAATTGGAGAAATGGATTTGTAGGAAAGTAAAACTGGCACCATGCACGGTGTTGAAGTATCTCTTTAAATGACATGCTTTGCACACAGCTCCGGTCTGCATGCATACCCATCACATGACATGGGGAATACAATTAAACTGATCATTTCAATCAGATTCAAACTAACAGCTTTCTCGGCCAACTTTGCACTTTTGTGTTGCCTGCCATGTTGCTTTTTGCCTTCCACCTACGACTTACTAGTAATAAGGTGGTTTTTGGTAGCTGGTTGAAGATCATGGAGAACAAGCGCATCCACTGATGCCTATGCGTGTTTTTATGTTACGTTAATTAGGCTCATGGACTACCATTTGATGTTTGGCGAAGTACACCCCTTCATAGGAGCGATATTCCACAATGGCAGTGGCCTCGTAAGCATAAGGTGGCCTGCTCACTGCAAAAATGGTTTGGGAATGGTTTTATGAACACAACAATGAGTTCAAGGTGTTAACTTGGACATCAAGTTCTACAGATCTCTCTCCGATGGAGAATCCATGGGATGTTCTGGACAAACCCATGGATGCCCCATGAGATACCACAGCACACTTTCAAAGGTTTTGTGGAGTCAATCTATCGTGGGGTTAGAGATGTGTTGGCATCAAACGGAGGACCCAAACATTAATAGGCAGGTGGTTCTAATGTTATGGCTGGTCTGTGTACCTAAATTATGGCATTATCAACAAATGTACTTGAAAACAAAAATGTATGCTTGCAGCATATCTGCAGGTTCATTTGTGTTTTTGTTAAATATTGAGTCGGTTTATATATATATTATTAAAACAGGGATCCGCACAAACGTTACCGCAGGATTGTTGGATTTTCACTCGCGTCACACGCCCGAATGTCTCCACTAACATTTGAGTTCAGTCGCGTCACTCTTATATGATTCTGACAATGTTGACGTCTTCCAATAACAACCACGACTGATGTAAACACAACTGCTGCTTTGTATCTGCTGTGGAAATAATGGGACACGTCGACGTCACGGGCGACTGCTTTAACGCCCAACGTGATGCGACTACAATAAAGCAGTGACAAAAAAAGAAAAGAAAAAAGTAACACGTTCCACATGATTGGCAAGAAAGGAGCCAACAGCCACAAGTGTTTCCTTGTGTTCATCAACCATGACGGATGTAAACACAAGTGCTGCTCTGTGTTTGTTGTGCAGGTCACAGCCATAATATCTGCTTTCAGAAGATTGATTAACCGGAGGGTGTCGGCAGAGGGGTCTCTTCCTGTCCTTCTACATCTCTTCCTTCTTCTCTGTCTCCTCCTTCCTTACCTCATCCTTCCGTTTCTCCTCCTACTCCTCTTCTCCACCATCTCTTCATTCCACTTCTCCATCATCTAATTCTCCCTCTTCTCATTTGCTGCCTTCTTCCTTTTACTTCCTTTGTCCTTCCCTGTCCTCTCCTTTTGAGTTTTCCTCCTTCTGTTTCCCCCATCATTCTATTCTCCTACTCATTCCCCTTCTCCTCCTTTTTACCCTTCCTCTTGTTTTGTAAAAACAACAATAAAAATCTTTAATTTTTCTAATAGAACAAAAAGCCGTACAAGGGCAACAAAAATTAAACAAGCAATTAAGTGAAGAGGCAGTTAAAAGAATTAAAAATATATGCATTAAAATATGCGTTTTTACTTTGCAACTAAAAAAGCAAAGTAAAAACGGTTAATTCTAAGACGGAATACTTTTTTAAGTGCAGACTACGGCTACGATCACACTGCAGGTTTTAATGGTCAATTCCGATTTTTTTCCGAGATCTGATTTTTTTTTGCGTGGTTGTTCACATTATTATTTAAATGAGACCGCCATCAGACTCCAGTGGGAACAGTCTACGGCCCTGAAGTGACCCCCATGCGCAGAAGAAGACGTGACGTCACACGCAGCACTCTGTGTTTACAGAAGGTAATATCGATTTCTGCACATGTCAGCGTGTGTGTATCAATTTTGAAGTTGTTGTACAATCGGAGCCAGCAAAACTATTTATTAAAACAGATTTCACTGCACCTGAACGCACCAGCGTGGAGTGTGAACGGTATCACTGCTTTGGAACATACTTTTTAGTTCAGGGGACTGTGTCACGTATGGATGCGGCGGTAGGATACTTTTCTCACTGCGGTGAAAAAAACAACGTGTGAATCCTGGTGTGAATGCAGCATACCATCAAATATCCTTAATCTCACTTGAATATGTTTATGACACTAGAAGACATTGGACATCCATCGATGGAAAAAATCAGTATCTCTTTATGGTTGTGTGCAACGTGTTCCATGAAACTGAAAAGGAGATGTACCTACAGTGTGTAATTTATACATTTACCCAAGTAAAGGATCTGAATATGTCGTCCACCACTGAGAATCACATTCACAAAAATTCCGTTGGTCAAAACAGATACTAAAACATAAACACAACATATAACCCCCCCCCAAAAAAGTCAAGTATAATAACTATAAACAATGTGTGGACAATTGAAGATAGAACTATGAAGACTACACTACAGGGTAGTAAAATCCAAAGTAGGCCAGTACTATGAAAAGTTATACATTATTTAAATCCCTTTGTGAGTTATATTACTTCCGATTACTTTATTAGAATTTAAATATTCAATCATAAGTACTTTATAGTAATTTAAACAAATGTCTGACAATTTACCGGCAGTGCCTTTACAGACCACTAGGGGGCCATTGTCTACACTTTGAGACTGAGTTGTAGAGTGTGCACGTTTAAGACTTTCACACAATGTAGAAGCTGCTGTAAGCCATGTATGCCGTTAGAAAAAGCTTGTGACTGCTATACTATATCTAGTGATCCCAACTTCGCCAGACCTGACCTTCTAGCAGCCCTTCTGTCTTGTGCTGCGTCACATTCCCTTATTCGATGCTTCCTAAAGAACATATGCCAGACAGACTTTATCTTGATCGGTGGCTTTCCTTTGCAGATGCAGAGACAGAAATTACAGGAATACGTGACGTTTAGTTCTGAAACATCCATTAATCCAAATCTGTAACCTTATCCTGGTTTGAGTTGCGGGAGGGGTTGGAGCCTATCTTAGGCAACGTTGGACAAGAGGTGGAGTGCACCCTGGATGTGTCACCGGTTCCTGACAGGGCCAACACAGAGACAAAGACAAACAACCATTCACACCTCATTCACTCATTCAAAATGATCGCACACTGGCGACCTGATACGCTTCTTTGGTGGATAAAACTCTGGAGTTTCAGTTCTTTCATTTCAGTGCATATACATGCTGCGCACAGTTTGACCACACATATGTCACTACAGAGTTAAGAGAGCTTTTATTTACCCACATAAAGACGTAATCAACCGTAGTTTACAGAACTTTCACGATCATACACTTAGTAATCGCAGTTAATTGCAAAAACAATAGCTACCTCGCCAACCATAGCTGCCCAACTAACGATAGCCTCCGGTTTCAAATGTTTTCAGGGTTGCTCCTATATGCTTTATATTTTGTCTAGGTATTAAATATTTTGTTTTCTTAATTAAAATTGAAAGTAATTCCACAACGATGATGTCATGTATGGACCCATTGTTTCTCATGTTTGTGCTGTGCGTGCGATACATGACATGTAACCTGCACAGAATCGGCCACGTCGAGATCCGGTAATAGTAAATAGATTATAGTAAAATAGGTTCCTGGCACTGAATGGTAAATTTCTACCGTTTGGATGGTTTGATGGACAGATATACAGATTACAAAAAAGTCCCTTCAGGAAGTTTCTCTAAATCGAAAACAAGCCCTGTTCATCCTGTAAGACCTTTTTATTTTATCATGTTTGTTTTATCAGCCGAGCCCCATTGTACAAGTTTGATTGTTTTAACTATCACTCAAGACATTGTTGAATGGAATTTTAAATATAGCAAATATGATATTCCTCAAGACTGTATTTTGCACTCCACACAATAACTTATTCTCGGTAGAAAGAGGACGATACCTCTCCTATGGCGCTCTGACGAAGCCTTGTTTGTCATTAAATGTTAAACCAAGGCTTTCATTTGGACAGTTTCTCTGTTTCCCCAGTCCCTAAACCAGAAATTGTGTATTTCATCTCCTAATTTATTTGTTTATATATTTTGAGGTGATATGCATAAATGCCACCCCACATTCACCGATCACAGTGAAATGCTGAGACACTGGATTTTGCTGACAACTTCCTCCACCTTGGTGAACTCGTCAGCAAGGCCAGTGTAGCACTCAAGGACATGTACGTGGTGCATTTCCAGACTTCATCCAGACTGGATGTTTCAGCAGTACAGTCTGAGGACAATGGTCAGACTCTATGACAGCAATGTCACATTTGTTCTCCTGTGTGGCTCCGAATGCTGCTGTGTTATAAAAGGCGACATGAATAAGATCAATGCCTTTTGCAATGCAACCCTTTGGAAAATCTTTGGCTACGGAACACAGAGTTGAGATGGTCTCTCGACAATAATGTAAGCAAGCCTGGTCTAAAAGAAGACCAGGCTTGCAGCCAGCTGTTTGCAGCCAGGAACAGTGTATCCCCGCAAAGTCCCCGATCTCTGTTATAGAAGCAATCCCCCTGATTGAACTTCTGCAATTAAACGTGAAGTTATGTCCACAATAATTTCCGTTAATGAAAAAAATCCCTAAATTATGAACAGTTAGATAAAAATATGGGTAAAATATGATTTATACACGATGGATCTCCTCGAGTCGATTCATATGCAGCAAATATGGACTAAATCGGACCAACGGTTGAGAAATTATGGCCTGAAAACTTTTGGAGATAAAGCACCCCCTAGTGTCAAAACCATACAACCGACCTTCCCAAAATCAACCCAGTTCTTCCTCGCACTAAAGTCTATTGGGTTATCAAGTTTGAAAATGATCCATGGAATTTATTGAGGTATGTCTGGAAAACAGGGTTGTTAATAAAAAAGCCCCCCCCCACCTCTAGTGAATAAAATATGAACTTTTAGAGTAATATATATATATATATATATATATATATACACACACACAAGATGGATCTCATGAAGTCGAATCATATGCATCAAATTTGGACAAAATCGGACCATCACTTGATAATTTATGGTTCAAAAACATTTGGCAGTACAGCTCCCTCTAGTGTCAAAACCATACAACCGACCTTACCAAAATCAACCAAGAGCTTTCTTGCACTAAAGATCACCTTGAGTTGATTCATATGCACCAAATTTGGACTAAATAGACCTAATGGTTAGGAAGTTATATCTGAAAAACTGTGTTTTTTTATAAAAGTTCCCCCCCCAGTGAGTAAATGATGAACTACTAGAGTAAATCACAATGTATACAAGATAGGTGTCGACTAAATCGGACAAACGGAAATTTTGGCCAACAATTTTGCAAATAAAGCGCCCCCTAGTGTCAGAAATATACAACCGAACTTCCCCCTAAAACGCTCCACTGCTTCCCCGGACTAAGGTCTATGTGGGTTTCAAATTTGAAAAGGATCCATGACGTGATTATTTAGTTATGGCGTTAACACGAAGGATCTTCGGCAGAGGCCGCGGTAGATGATGCGGCAATGATGATTCCATAATTTACCCCGACTATTTCAGGGATATAAATGTTGGTTACCTTACCTAAAGTGTTGACCTTAAGCGTTACAGTATAAGTAACAAACTATATATTTTTTAATTACATCAATCAAATCACCGTCATGTCCTGACAGGATACTTTAAGGTGACAGTAGATTCTTTGACAGGGTGAGCTGATGTGCAATATAAGTTAAGATATGGAACTGGAACATTACATTTACCTTTAATGGCACCTTTAAAACTCATCACACACACTATTTTCATCCAAACACGCTTTGCTCAGATGGCCATAAAGATCAAAGACAAACCACAGTAACTTTAACTATAATGGCACTCATTAGATGACATACCTCCGCCAGGTCTGAACAATCCTTTACAATCTGACCCATGACCCCCCCTTCATTACGCTTAGTAGCAGGAGCAAATGTCTTCAGTAGATTTTCTTCAATTAGAGTAAATTCAATGAAAATAAGGTCTGACCTAACAATTGAACAAAAAAATTAAATAATTTGTGTTCTTTCCTGTCATTTTGTTTGAATGGAAATCAGTAGTTTTTGCATAATCTTGCTAACAAACAAACAAGCAAACAAACCAAAGAACAGATGGTTTAAAGAACGCACAGCGTCATTGTTTTGTCCTGATACTTCAACGTTCCCAAGTCCAATCTCTTGATCTTAGTGTTTTTAAGGTTCTGGTTAGACTCCTGTTGACAATGCTAATATGTCCGATGACAATAATGATCTAATTATGATGGGATAATGTTACTGACCCATATGCTGCTCCAGGATTATCTGCAGTGATGATGAATGTGATTACTATGATGAGAGGGTCTGCTACTGATGATAATTGTGGTTGATCACAATCCCCACAGCGAGAGGAGTCTGTTGAGGACTTCTGTGTCTCTACAATGCATTATGGGAAATTCATCCTGTATTACAATGTGTGGTTTCTACTCTAGTGTTATGACCACCTGTACTCACTTCAACTCTCAACTGCAATAAGGAATGATGACATGCTGTAATAGTTCAGGTAGTCTCATGATTTAACATCATATGTGTTAAAGGTATATTGTGTAACATTTGGTGGCATCTGGCAGTAAAGATTGCAAAAATATATTGCACCTCAGCCCACCCCACTTCTCTCCAAGAATCTACCGCGGCCTTTGAGAGCGCATCAAGTAGCCTGTGAAGTCATAAGGCTTCCTGACTTTCCTTATCAGGAAAACTATCTTGGTTAGATTTACCAAGAAATAATTTTTAGATATAATGTAAATTGTGAGTTATGCATTTATTCAAGGATCTAAACTCGGTTATTTGATGTTGATTACATTATTTAAGGCTTTTTTGTCATAATCAATGAAGTGCTTTTTTTTTAAATTCTCCAGACATGAAAAAGACCACTTGGTTATCTAAGTGTGTAAAGTCGCCTTCATTGATTCTGTCTCGCCCAGGGTTATCTCGGTTTCCCCTGACCCGTTGTCTGGAGTTTGTGCAGCCACAATTATCTTGAGAAATCCTTATTTAACCGGGCGGCTCACGTAAAGATGAACATCAGTGTTTTTCGGCATCAAGAATGTTAAATCTGAAGAACTGCACATTAGAGGGAACAACACGAACATCAAACACTGAAAAGCGGTGCAGCGCCGCAGCTGTCCAGATAGTGAGGGAGACCTCAAACTGTTACGTCCACTCACATTTACTCTGATCAAAGATCCCACTCCATTTGTGAACTTCTTCCCCCTCATTGCTTCCTTATGTGAACGCGGTATTCTGCGGCTCTTTGTAGTGTCCTGAAGGAATCTGGCAAATAGAGTGAAAACAAACTCCTATTGTTTCTGCTAGACATGACACTGACATCCGTCTGACTCGTAGTTGTGATGATTTAAATCTCCACCTTTGTACATTTCAATCTTTATTGTTATGAAACATTGTGAGCTCCACAGTGTGTTGATTGGCCAAGAATGTAGTGATGATTGGACATTCGAAGGTGCTGTATTATTGTTGGATGCATGATGCATCGTAACTATGCAACCCCAAAAGTCGGGGATATAATGGTATGATCTTCGCCGCCGTGGACCGCGGATCCTTCGTGTTATAACGCGATAACTTAAAACTCTTCCATGGTTCATTTTCTAATTTTATAGCCTTATAAACCTGAGTGCGAGGAAGAATTAGTTTGATTTTAGGAAAGGTCAGTAGCATATTATCACCTCTAGCGGGAGCTTCATCCCCGAAAGTATTTTGCACAATAGGTTCTCAACCACTGGTCTGATTTAGTCAAAATTCTGTGCATATGGATCGACTTGAGTAGAGCAATACTTGGTATATCATATTCTACTCTAATAGCTCATATTTCACTCGCAAGGGAGAAAACAGTTTTTTGGACAAAGAAATTCTTACAGTTGTTCCGATTTAGTCCAAATTTAACTCATATGAACCGCCTCAAGGAGACCTAACTTGTATCTGTCATATTTTACTGTAATTGTTCATATTTCACTTACATGGGGGGATTTGTTTTGCAATAACGGTTTATTGACTGTTACTTACCAAATCTATGTCCAATTGTGTCTAAATTTAGCTGTGTGTGAATTGACACAAGGAAATCATTAGTATTTATTAACTACTAATAATTAATGATAGTTATTTATCATCATTCACGAGTCCCTTTGGGATCTTAACCTAAAGCATATTGCTGACTTCATAGAAATAGAGTTCAATCAGAGCCTTGCTTGAACAAATGCAGAGAATCTGGGGCTTTTCAGGGAAATGCCTGTGCTGTCAGGGATGACAGCATCAACTGAATCATCCAAAACTGGTTCCAGTTTCTTTCATAATTTTATCTCCTGTCATTTCAACCACTCCTTCCATAGTGAGACAATCAATGATTCAACTGACTCATGAATCCACCCTTTATGGATCCTCCATTCTTAGCTGTCAAAGAACACCCTTTAATTCATCATTTTCCTTCCTTCCTTTGACCTAATCTGTGAAAACCTCCATCCGGTTGACCAGAGGACACACAGAAATATAAATATAAATATTAATATAGAATTATTATTATATTAAATACAAATAGAATATTGACTATAGAATAGAAATACTGTTAATTATTCTAAAAAAATATATAACATATGAATCAATATTGCCACATTTGCAGAGCCATGCAGGTAAGAATTGAGTCTTTAATTGTAGAAGAACTTCTTATTTTATTTTATTTTTCACAATATTTTTTTTAATTTAGTATTTCTTTGTCGTATTTAAAAGAAAATATATCTTTTAATTGTTTTTATACAACCTTTTTGTTTGGAAGTTTTGTCTTTAGGGCGATAACTCTTCTGATGTCTCCCAGTTTAAATTCCAGTGGGTCATTAGAATCAAAAAGCAGGTACTGGTCTATAGATGTCAATCTATGGTAAACATTCAAGTTTTGGCTAGAGAGGATAGATGGTTTGAGAGAGGAGTGAAGGAAGCCATCTGGAAAAACCCTCACCCCAACAGGGGTGAAGGTTTACTCCACCACCTATCACCCACGTACAATTCTTTGTTAACGTCTCTCCAGACAGTTTCACCATCATTCACACCTGGATTCACGCTCTGCCTACTACTCACACGATGACCCGAAAGAAAATCAAAACAACTGTGTCCGTAACGACCCCTAACGACCCCTAACCTCTGACATCAGTGATGTAAGGTCAACATAACAGATTTTGCATATATCAAACACCTTCTGGAGGTTCAGATCCCTGACTCCCCACCTGTCAGTTAGAACTGAGGACGCTTCTTGGTTGACAGGTAAAACATCCTCAAGTCTTAACACAAGCACAGTAGAACGTTTAAGGATTACCATGACCTGGATGACTGAAAATCTACAAAAATATACCAAAGTACAGTAATTGAGTAAATGTACTTAGCCACTATCCACAACTGCCGGCTATTTGCCATTGTCTATAACATTCTACGCACTGTAAGTTTACACTTTTACATTTCACGTGTTATTTTACAGACGTTTGGACTGATCCTGATGTAATTTACGTGACTGCATGTACTTGTGTCGTTCAGTTTAATCACATTTACTTGGCAGAGCTGCTGCTTCCTAAACACTGCTTACTTTGAACGTATTAAGTGCTTAACCTCGAAACTGGTCTCCGAGGGGATTTATGTATACGTCACACGTTTTTGCAGACATTTGCTCCTATGCATATGCACACTCGCGCACACATGCAGCATTGAGGAGGGTGAAGGGGTTCCCTGACCTTTCTCTGTCCCTGTTTTACACATCTGGGAAGCAGATGAGTTTGTTGCAACAGCACATGGAACCATCAGGGCCTCGCCTTGGCTGAGTGAAATACCTCCGTCCTCCTTCCTCCCAGTGACTCTGGATCTGTCTATTCTCTCAGTCTCTCCCTCTGTACATCTTAGCATCACTAAATGTCTCTCATTTAGCGGTCTCATATCTAATGTACTGCAAAAAGTCAGAAAGATTCTTATGGGTTTATTTATTTATTTTCCTGATTACAATGACCATTTCTAAATCAATCAACCATTGACTTTGCATGTTATTATTTTTTAAAGTGGTGGCAATTAAGTTTTCTTTTTCCCTGTTTCTCCTAGGTGTATTTGACAACTGTTCACATTCTATGAGTGAGAAGGGCTGGTCAGTCGGCATACGCACGGCGGACCCATACGGCACCAAAGATGCACGGTTCTACTTCTCGCTTCGCACCGACCGAGCTTTAAAATCCACCACTGTCTATAGCCACCAGCGGTACCGAGCCAACTTCTGGTCTCACCTGATGGCCACGTATGACGGTGTCTGCATGACTCTCTATGTTGATGGAGCTAAGGTTGGTGGTGTTCCTCACTTTCAACCTGTTGATCGAACACAGTGATTTTTAGATCTGAGTTTTTGGGTTTGGACTCAGGAACAGACACAAAGACAAGAATAGAGCTTTAAAATGTAAATTTCACCAAGAAACCAGTGTAGGATTTGGGGAGATGTGGCAGGCTGACTGGAGATTGAGGTATGATGGTTTCCTGATCGGGCTTGAACTGTCCAGAAATTGGATGAGGTGAAGAAGAGGGGACGAGGGCAGCAAGGGGGGTCCTGAATACAGAGAGAAAGGCAAATAAACACTAGAAAAGTTATTTGGATAAGATCTCTAGTCAAAAAGTAAAGATGGTGATTTTAAAATTGCTGCCGAGTAATCTGTTGATGAACTATTTGAAAACCGAGGTTCTTCTTGGGGAGATTGCAGAACCATGGCTGAGCAGTGGCGGTGACAGAACAATACCTTTTTATCTCAGTGGACTCCTTCTGGTCCACATGTACTGGAAGATTTCCCGGACAAAGGAGCAAACTGGTGGTCAATCATGTATAAAAACAGTTCACCCCAAACACCAAGAATGCCTCACTGTAAATTGGGTTTGTGTTCAGCTCAGCCTCTCACAGAACTCATCACCTACTCCTCTCTTCATGTTCATGCACACTTCTCCTCGAACAAGGATGACGGGAGACTGATTACACTGTCCTACATAACATGCTGCTGCTGAGAGGTTGAGTAATAGCAGGGATAAATCCACTTTCTTAAGCCCTTATGTTTGAAAAAACTGCGGCTGGTAAACACCTTCTTATCAGAGCAGAACCCATAAGTTCCAGCACGGCTCGACCGTGCCAGTGTTTCACTAGATTTTGACCCTAAATGTAGAAATATGTAACCGGAAAAATGATTTACATGCACAGTGTGCCAGTAAAAATGATAACCTAATAATTATTCATGCGTATCTTGTGTTCAAAACACAAGACCTGCATTCAGTTGACTGTGATGAATCAGCTGGAGCAAATGAAAGAAAGATCAAGAACGCTGAAAAAAGTTTTGGTACTAAAGTTGTGCAGACATAATTAAATCAAGTCCATTCATATCTTTTTTAGAAGAAAGAGAGAAAAAAGAAAGAAAAAACTAGTGTTCTACTTGTGTGTGTGTGTGACTGTTTGATGAGGCTGGGATCAGATATTAGTCCAAGCTACAACTCTGTTTGTGGAAGATTTAACCATTTTTTTTCAAAAGACACATAACTTCCCTATTATAAAATAGAGTTATTTAAAGTAAGTAAAATTGTATTTACTTCGTCATTGGAAAAAAGGTACAATCATAGTAACAGCTTTCCTCCTCGACTCTGCTAGGCCTTTTCTAGAAAAATTCAGAATAAGTATATATTTACAAAATTCAACTTGGCCTATGCTGTTGAACCTAACAGCAAGGACATAACCCCCAAAAGCCTCCCTTCCCCTGTGTTGCACAAACAATCCCCCCGACTGAACTCCTCAAATTAAAAATGATTTCCGAAAATTAGTTTTTTTATTTTTTTTATTAAAAGTTAAACTAATTAAACTAATTAAACGGTTAGGCCGTTAATGTTCGGAAACAGGGTTTTCATAAAAAAGCTCCCCCTAGGGAGGAATATATGAAGTATTATATAAAGTATGGTATATACAATTTTAGGATAGATTTAAGTTCGATTCATATCCACCGAATTTGGACTAAATCGGAACAACGATGAGAAATTATGCCCTGAAAACATTTTCAAATAAAGCTCCCATAAGTGTCACAAATATATAGCCGACCTTTCCCAAAATCATACTAGTTCTTCCTCAAACTAAGAACTATGTGAGTCTAAAATTTGAAAATGATCTATGAAACAGTTTTCGTGTTAACACAAAGGACCTGCGGATGCGACCACGAGGATTCCATTGTTGATTAGGAAAAACCCGAGATATATTCTTACTTATTGTCTTACTGTTTTCAATTGAATCGCGACTGTTTTGGAATTGGGGATGTATTTCCAAGGTTCATGTTGACTAATCTGTAGATGTTGTTATCATGTCAACGGATCCATCTTCATGAAAACTGTAAAATCGCTTTAGATGAAGAAAAACTGGGAGATGGCTCTTTGGTTGGGATTGTTTTGACAAACTATTTATTATGCTAAAAATGACCTTTAATGCTTTTGGAAAAATAAAATATCTCTTATCTCCATAGTCATATTCTGAAGATAAAGGTTCTAGTAAGAGCGTCTACTAGTTTCTCATTGGTCCACCCTCAGTTAATCTATAAGGACAAATAAAGTATTTATGCAGCAGGTCTGCGATCCCTAAAGGTTTGGTCGTTTTGATATGCAAGCAGTTGGACTTGTTTGTCCTCTGAAAGTAACCAGGTGACCTGAATAATGTGAAGGCTGTGATATTGGCAGCCAATTAGAGTAAAGCAATACGTAATATGCTTTAATTCTATTAACAACCAGATGGAGAGCTTCTCAAGTGACATTGCCTCAACATTGGCGGCCGTCAATGCAGGGTCACTTAATGTTAATCACTCTGTTAAAAAGTCTAATGAAATTAGGAAAAGTGGAATTGGCCATCAATCATTTATTATGTTCCTCGGTTAATGAAATGGAAGGTCACACTGGCCCTCCACGCCTCCTGCCTGTCAGCTCCTCACTCATTTTCCTCTCACAGGTGGGAGAGAGCAGTCTGCAAACCGGGAATCTCTACAGTCCCTTCATGAAGACGTGCAGAACGCTTTTCCTCGGCAGCAACCAATCCGATCAGGGACATAGTTTCAGGGGTCATATAGGGGGTTTGCTCTTGTGGAGCCATGCCCGCTCTCATGATGACCTGCTGAAGTGGCCACCTCAAGCTGACAGAAGCAAGCCACTCCTGGCAATGTGGGCTGACTTCACAAATGTAACTGATTTCATTTTTTTTACGCTCAGTTGCTCAGTTTTTGCATAGATCAGCTACTTCATCATGTTACTTATCAGCATGAAATGTTATTTGAAATATTTTTGGAGCTAATTAAAAAATTGTTGGCTTTGTGCTTTGAGGTGGAACAGCTATGGACTCCAAACAAATTTGGCCTCCATCCAAATATCATCACCACTCCTCTGCCTGAACAAGAAATTGTCTCCCCATTCATGCCACCACCCTGCGGCCTGACGCCTTGTGATAACATCGATGTGATTTCTGGCTACAACAACAACTGGCAGCTCCGAGCCCCCAAGCAGCTTCGCTACCGAATAGTCAACCTCTCCAATGACAATGGTGGAAACCCAACTGTGACGGAAGCCCAGATCCATCTCCAGCACCAGGCTCTAACTGAGGCTTTCCGCCCTTACAACATCACCCTGGAACTGATTGTGCACAGTGTGAAAAACTCCAGCTTTCGACAGCAGTTCATCCTCAGCAACTGTCGAATTGAGAAGATTGGGAACCGCCAATGTGACCCCGAGTGTGATCACCCAAGGACGGGCCACGATGGAGGGGACTGCCTTCGGCTGGGGTACTGCTACAACTGGAAGAGACAGGATGGAGTCTGTCACAAGGAGTGCAACAGCATACACTATGACTATGATGATGGAGATTGCTGTGACCCGGAGGCCACCGACGTCCTCAAGACCTGCTTCGATCCAGAGTCTCCAGATAGGTATGATTAATAGACCAAGTTCATTCCATTCTTACCTGCGGGGAAATTAACTTGTTTAAGAGATTTCACCTCTCACCTCTTGGATGGGAGGTGATACACCTTCCGTTTTTCCTTGTTTACATTTTCGAAAACATTAACTCCTTTTATGCAATCTACCGAAGGCCTGACTGGTCTTCAATCCATTCTGTATAAACGCAGAGCATGCGTTGTTATGTCTCCAGCAGTGGAGGTAGAAACAGAGCTGAATCAGATAATTAATCAGTGCAAGGCAAAAAGGCAGTTTGCAATGTGACATTCTGACAAGCTATATGCACAGCCAAAACCTTAAGAAAAATAGCTAGTGGCAGTTAATCCAGAGATGGATGAAAAAAATTAAATCAAAATCTCGGAGTTCATGTCCAGAACATCCTTGTCCTCTAAGGAAAGGATGAGGTAAGGTCAGGCAAGGCAAATAATGTTGACGTCATGTTATTCCATTGTTTTATAAGGTTTCTGGGCAAGGTAGCGACACAAGTTCATTTGGCGATTAGCACTCCATGAATCTCCCCAATGCGCTGTAGCCAGAATTGTACTTTTAGGATATATGTCTATGTTAGACTGCGTTTGCATGTGTGTGAGAAGAAGGAATGAGCTACGTTTCATGCAATATATCTAAACATTGTTTTATAATATACAATGACAATAGGGGAATCTTTAAGACATTGTTTGATGTGTATGTAAAATGTCACACTTAATGCCGATGTGTTGTGTGTCATGCCTCTTTTGCTTGCCGGATCGCTATTTAACGTTGTGTTAACACCAGTATTGTTTAGTGAGGTTGAACCGAGCCCAGGAGCGTTTACTTCCTTGAACTGGTTTCTTTGGGTTGGTGTGAACGCAGTCGGAGACCTCTGATGCAGACAAAAGAACTGGAGTCCAGCATATATTTTACTTGTCATTTCATTAATTTATTCATTCGAGGAGATGTAAGGATTCTATAAACATAAGCTATATGCTATTTTGAACGCTCACCTCACTCCCCTTTGTAATGCAAACAAGTAATTTTCCATACAAACATGATGTATGTTTGGCATCTCTTTAGTGTATATGTCTGATTGCAGAACGTCTTCCATAGAATGCATGTGTTATTGAATTATTAAAAACAAGTTGTCTGACCAGACGTTCATTTTCACGATCGGTTTAAAGTCTGTTGGTATACAATCCAGATCAAACCATTCATGAAAAAAACCTGGCGATGCTCCAAGATGTACAGTAGATACAAGGGTTGCTGCCTTTTTATCCACCTAAAGTCGGACCAATAACTGATTGATTGATTGTTCCGTGCACATGACTTTTGTTTACAATTTATATATAGCTCCTTTGATTTTAGCCTTTGTGAACGCCAACCAAAGCAGTTGAAAAATTAAACCATGTATGAATCTGGCATCTGGTGGGAACCAAGAAAGAGGACTAATGGGTTTAACCATTACCTCAAAATCCCAATGGAGAGGTGATGTTCTGCTTAAACAGACAGTGGCGTCATAGAGAAGGGTAATCACTGCAGCACTGTTGTGTAATCGCAATCTAATTTAGGGAAAGTAAGGGATTATGCCGGTGAGTGGTTTAACGTGACATAACGGTGCAGGAAGTTTTTTTAGTAACAGTACTGTATCCCAACAACAATCCAAACTAGAGGTGCACCGATAGATCGGGGACTAGCCCTCTAGGCAGGTGTAGTCTGATGTGATCGGGCCGAGCAGCCCCACGGAAGCCGATTTCGTGCTGGTTGCACGCATGCGCCACACAGGCAGACCAAGCATTACCTACAATTGCTACAAACATCTTACCAGCTTGGAAATCTTTCACCTTGAATGACGAAAACTCAAAGCTCGCAATTTTTCTACACCAGTACGACGAAATACAACCCGAGGAGGAAGGAGAGTACCTTCATTTAAAAAAAAAAAAAATCAAGCCAACATAAGGTCAAAGCCAACCAACATTACTTCTACTGAAATCCCTACAAAATAAGAGCACTTAAAATAAACTGCTCATTATGGTCTTAAAACTTAAAAAGAGCACAAATCTGCGAATGTGTCCAAGCAGAAATATGGAAAAATATGCAGTTGCAGAAATCTCCACATACTTTGTTGCCTAAATCCGCAACATTACATGTAAATATATACAGTCATAAACATTTCCACATATTTTGGAGCCTAAAAGAGCCGTTGCAAAATCTTCATGTTTTGCAATGAAAAACTACACAATTTGTATCTGCAAATATCCCAGAAATCTGTACATGTTTCATCAGAGAAACCTACATATGTTTCAGTGCAGAAATCTGCACATATGACTCAGCAATACAATGCAGGCATACTGTGGCAGAAGTCCGCAAATCTTCCATAGGAGAAATCTAACAATGGGCCATAGTGGAAATTTGCAAATGTGCCACAGGAGTCTTCAAATGCGAAAGGTGATTTGCATGCGTGTCTGTGTACCTCAGTAGCTATACCGTATATCCAACATACATTTGTAGTATCACACACATGACTGGGTAAGCATTTTTTGAATACAAGACATTTCATTTGTTTAAAAATTGATAGTCCAATCATAATTTCTTACTACACCAATGGGCCTAGTTTTTTTTTTTTTTTTTGATATTGAGGTAAATATGGGACCAAAGATGTATTTGTAATTTTATGATAACATATATAACCCAAAAATTGTAGTTCAATTTCCCTTTTGATAAATGACACTATCAAAGCTGGAATTAAAACAGAAGTAAAGTCACGTAAGAGATTCTTATTAAAGTCACTTTCATTCAATCATTTTCTGGAAGGAAGTTTTCTTGCAAGTGAGAAACATTTAATTCCATCGATATATATATGAATTTTGTTAAGACAAAAATGAAAGGCTGCATTACTGTAGGGACACAGTAGAGAGTGCACCAGGTGGATAAATATTTCAACTGGTGAAGGCAACATGTTTTCATGAGGCAAGACAACTTTGGACATAAATGGTCACTAATAAGACTATTTCTCCCCATGAGGTGAATGTCTTCCTCTGCACGCAGCAGTGCTTCAGCAGGGATGTGTTTACAATGGACAGCTCAACACGCTGCATGCACAAATTGTTATTCTCACTTTCCTCAGTGGTTTCAGAGAGAGCTCTGTGAAGTGGGGATGGTAGGTTAAGAGGCCAAAGTACACACTTATTTTTACTAAACAACTCGAGCGGCAGCCTGCTGCCTTCGATTTGCTCTGACAGACAGCTTCATGTCGGGTTCCAAATAGCTTGCATGATGTCTCACTATGAAGTCGTCGGCCCAGGTTCTCCACGAGCCAATCCTTAATCCAAATTGTAACCACAAGATTTACACTGTGCTGCTGGGAAACAGAACATGGTAACTGGAGCTATTTTCTAAAGCGATAGATTTATCCCCCGATGCCTGGAGTGGACAGTGTCTGACAGCTTTATACAAGGATGCATTAATGTGTGTTCAAACCACTAGAATAGCTGTCTTTTTCCATTTAGACGCAGGTCAAATAAGACCTTTCTTTACCAATTTAAAGGATATTTACAGTTCTTTGTGTCATAAATCTAAATCCCAGTGTTATTAAAGACACTGAATTTAAATTTTCATCTCCATAAAGATTTAATTGTTGGATATATTGATGGGCAAACTCTCTTTAATTGAACACTCTTTACATTAAGACCATCTTGATACTACATGCATGGATTCTGAGGGAGTAAAAGAGAAAAACTAATTCATTTGACTACATACTGCCAAAGCCAAACAACCCTGTATGTTTTGAAACATGCCTCACTGTTCCACAAAAGTTTGACAGCACAGGAGTAGTTTTTGTAAATTACCAAATTACCAGATCCCCCTCTAATTGGGCTCAGCACCAACATTTAATGAGTTCTTTTCAGGCTACACTCCAGTAGATGTGTGTAATCCAACCAACAAACCAATGAAACAAATAAACAAACAACTATAGGTGTTCGGCATAACTTTCTTGTTGAAGGTAACAATGTTATCCAATACTCATGCTTTTTTTTTTTTATCGAACTATTTCAGATCAGTAACTGGGAAAAAATTAGCTTTTAATTTATTCCCAATAAGTTTTTAAGTATGAATAATTGTGGATAATGCAACATTACACAGTGAAGATATTGCACCCTATAGACAGACTTTTAATGATAATAAGAAAAATAATAATATACACTTTGAAATATAACCTATACATTGTGCAACCTGATGAAATTATGTAAGATCATGGAGTGGATGTGCCTTCCCAGAATATTAGTTTATTGGGCATCAACCCAAAACATAAAATCACAATATGAGTATCCAAAAAATGGTAAATGGACTGTACTTTTATTGCTTTTCTAGTCTGCTTGATCACCCAAAGAGCTTTTCATTGTGAGCCATCATTCACCAATTCACACAAACATTCATACAGCAATAAGAGAGGCTGCCATGCAGGGCGCCACCTGTTCATCAGGAGCGTTAAACATTCACACCATCATTCACACACCAATGGAACAGCCTATGGGAGCAACTTGGGGTTCAGTATCTTGCTCAAGGATGGTTAAACCTGTAGACCGGAGGTGCCAGAGACTAAACCGTGAGCAACCGTCTTTTTACCGGGATGAAACACTTAAACATGACTCTCAAGCTCTATATTCACATTATCAGAGTTTTCCTCACGAATTATTGATTCTTTCAAATGTATAATTAGAGGGGGAAACTCTCAGACATAGTCCTGAAGTTTATGGTGCCAGTGATCCAATAGAAGATGGAGGATATCACCGGCAACTGACCTCCAAAGTCTCGGCCTCACTTCCAGTGCAACCGCGCGTGATGAGAGGATTGAGCTTGTGCTCGTTGGAATGCTCCCTTGGAAGAGTGTTTTCTTCTACTCAATGTCAAACAGTCTGATACCTGGAAAGAACATGTACCTTGATGGACTATCCCAAAAAGACACAGATTAAAAGTTAGGTAAAAGTAAAAAAAAGAGGTTGGGTTTGTGTGATCATTGCTTGGCCATATGCTACATAGTTCATGTAGTCTTGTGGTGAGCTTGATGGGATGGATGCAGTGAGACAGACAGGAAAGAATTTGGCCTGGTTGTTATGGTCAGACCTTCCCTTTCCTCAGTTTGAGCAAACTTCTCTGCAGAGAGGAGATGGACACTAATGAACAAAGTTGGACAGCAGACAGCATTCTGCTCTGCAGTTTCACACAAACACGTCTGGATTGTTGGCCTCAATTACATAAAGATGCTTAGCGATTTATGATGAAGAATATTCCAAAAAACAAATGACATACATCCTCTGCGCTTACCTTCGGGCAATCTGTTTGAGTATGACATATGACAGGCAACTAGTAAAACAAAATAAATGTGCTGATGGTGATGTGAGCATGTTCTTTGTGCAAAATGTTTTTGCATGAGATACTTTTCTAGAGAGGACACCCAAATTAAGCACATACCTCAGCAAGGGCTGGGCAATCCTATACTCATGTCTGTTTGGCTTGCCTGGTTCATGCTCCATCCCAAAACTAGTGGAAATACTGTATATTCAGTCATTTTTGTGTATAAAGGACAGTTGTTGAAAAGCACCCAATTATTCAAGTTTTAAGAAGTTTTGACAAATGTCCTGTTATCCTACACAGCCTGAAAGGGGTCATAAATAAAGGGTAAAAAATAAATTTAACACACCGGCGTATAAGTAAGTCCTACGCTCTTATGAGTAAGTAGAACACGTTCACGCACTCCTGCCGTAAAACGAGTTTCGGTGCTGCTGCTCCTCGCTGGCCTGACCAGCTTCACATAGAAAGCAATGATATGACATTGATGCACTTTACAACAGGAGGGAGTGTTATTAACGTGCTCGCCACTTAATTACATTGCCCCTATTTTAGAATTGGCACCACTTAAAAAAAAGGGGTAAAATGATGTTCCATGATCTTAAACCTTTTATTCAGGAAAAATTTAAAGAAAACATTGCATTCTTAATATGAAGTAATAATAATTCTGTTAAACATGCAAACCTAAATTATTACCATCCCTAGGAACTCCTGTAATCTAAAAGGTAACAGAAGCCCTATTATAACCCTATTTCATATTTTTGGGTTCACCTGTTTTAGTAGGAACTCGGAGGTGGTGAACAATGACTTCCTGTTTTAGTGGGGTATAAATATGAGGTGACTCGGTCCTAATTTCTTTGACGTTCTTTACAATGGGAAAGACAAGACAAACAGCATTGCTGTGCCAAGAAAGGTTGTGGAGAGGCACAAATCTGATAGTGGATCCCAACATTTAACGTTCAACAGTGGGATAAATAATTAAGAAATGTAAAGAGACTGGAAGAGGTAAGGTCTACAAACTGACTCCAAACACTGTGAGGAGGACGGCTTGACCGGCAAAGGACTCTCCAAGGATTACAACTAGAGAATTGCAGACGTCAGTTGAAACTTAGGATCATAAAGTCCCCCTAGCCACCGTCAGACGGCACCTATACAAACACACGCTGTTTGTGAGGGTAGCAAGTAAAAGGCCTTTGATGTCATCCACACACAAGTTAGAGCACCTACAGTTTGCACGACCCCACTGGGACATTCAAAAGAACAAGGTTCTATGGTTAGATGAGATTAAAATGGAACTTTCCGGCAACAAACATCAAAGATGACTATGCAATAGCAAGAAAGAAAGCAATAGAGAAAAATCACTCATACCCACTGTGGAGAACGGCGGTAGATCTTTGATGCTGTGGGGCCGATTTTCTTCGTTATAACCTGGACATAAAAAACAGTAAAATACATGTTGCAGTAAAATAGCATGGATTCCATCAAATAGAAGCAGCTATTGGACCTGCCAGGTACCTTAAAGTAGGCAGTGGCTGGACTTTCCGCTAGGACAATGATCTGAAGCCCAACTCAAAATCAGCCCAAGAATGGTTTAGAGATCACAAAATCAAGGTGTTGCCATGGCTATCCCATTCACCTGACTTAAAACCCACAGAACAGCTGTGGGATGTACTGAAGAGGAGAGTCCGCAAGTCTCAACCCCAGCATCTGAAGGAGTTTCTGTATGGAGGAATGGTCTCACAGCTTCACACACTCACATCACACTACAGAGATTCAGGATTGTTGTTGTGGCAAATAGGGCTGCTAAAAATATTAAATACAGGGTGGCAGTAATTATGGCATGCATGTTTAGAGGTAAAATACTGTATGTGTTTTATGTTAAGAATGTAATGTTTGAAAAAGAAAAGTACCCAGGAGACCAGAGTGTCTAGCAGTAGTGTAGGTCCCCTGGAAAGGTCATGACCTCTACTTGTTGAAAATGATGATGTGCGTGAGTGCTTCAACATGCTTAGCTTTCTCAGGCAGGGAGAGAATTACTGTGAGGATGACATTTTACTGGCATCTGTGGAGCACAGAACCGTTTTCATGTTTAGGGTCTGGGTTTTTGATATCTGTCACCCCCTCCTCCTCGCTGCGCTCTTGGCCCAGCATTCAGTGGGAATCTATATGTGTGCAGCTGCTGCTGGCAAGTACAGGGCCAAAGGGTTTGGAAGCCAGATGCTGTCACAACACAAATTTGTTGTCAAAAGCCAGTTCTAGAGGATGGCCAGGTACACGGCAGATTCTGGCATTACAATAAAGAATATGTAGCGGGAGGGGAATAGACGGACAGACAGAGGCAAGGGTGGAGAGGGAATGATGGGGTGGCGGGGAACATTATGTCCATTTATGCGGAGACACATGTCCAGGATTTGCTAAGATTTTTGGTTCACTCGTGTGCAACGTTCTTCAGGCAACTCCCTAAAAGAAGAAACCCGTTTTAACCTTGTTTGACCCTTAACATATGAGTGATTCTCACGTTTTACCGGTTACACTTGATTATGGTTATGTTTAACTCATCAAAAAAAACTGCAATTCTTCCTCAAATCTACATCTAATATAGATTTATTCTGTCTCAGTTCATCTGTTTCTGCCTTATGTGAGTGATTGTGTCAACGGTTTGTGCATGCAAGACATATTGTAATTGAATAGTTTTCGCCACTGATGCTACACCAAGTGTTCATCTTGCCAAGGCACGTAGTATACATAGGCATTTTTGGACAAAACAGTTCTTGGGAATCATTAAGAGGGATAGGCTTGGGATGTACTCTGAAGTTCTTATGATAACAAGAGTTCCTAGTTCTTGAATAATTACTTCCAGCAAGCAGGTTATGTCTTAGCTGGCATTGATTTGTGTGTGCCTTTGAAGGATTACACAAACCTGTTTGATAGATTTTGATGCAACTTGGAGGAAGGGCATGTAGTGAGGAAAAATAACTTACATCTTTCAGTTGTTCTGGCTAAAGGGACAAAGTCTGGATTTTTTCCCTTCTTTTTTGAAAATTGCAAGTAATATTAATTTTTGAACTCCATCCATTCATTTTATGCAACTGCTTATCCTGTTCAAGGTTGCAGGGGGGTCGGACCTATCCAAGCTAACACTGGATGAGAGGCAGGGTACAGCCTGTATAATTTGCCATCACATTGAGACAGATAACCATTGACTTTCACAGTCATGTCAATGGGCAACTTAGAGTCGGTGACATTGCACGTTTATGGTCTGTGTGGGAAGCTGGTGTAATCGTAAGAAACAGATGTAAACAGAGGAGAACATGAGTTACAGTCATTTCCCAGGGTATCCAGTTGGTTTGAACTCAGAACATTCTTATGGATAACCTTGAAACTGGGTGTTGGGATGAGGTATTTGCCATGGAAGAGATCATAAAATTTTCGACTTTTATACTTTAGTAAAGCCAACAGTAAAACATTGTTTTGTGGTCAGTGAGTAATTTTTAAGGTCCAGCTCATCATGGCACATTTGCTTTTGGGTGTGATGACATAATGGGGAAACTAAGCTGAGGTTTATGCTCTCTGGTTGCTGTATAGTTGTGGATAAAATAAGAAAGACACAGCTAGTACAGCTGAGCTCTTTGAAATACTTAAAGATTTTTCTGGTCTTAGAAAAAACTGCAATAAACATTTAAACATCTTTGTTTTTTGTGAAACAAAGGGTTTTAAGAAAATATAGATAAAAGGAAGGAAATCATGTTAGCTTCCAAGATTTTAAGGTAAAAAAAATATACTGAAGATTGCAGCTTGAATATGACTTCCAATGTTTTATCCATTTCCTCTGTTTTGGTTTTGGAACAGCCAAAAAATGGGAATCCAAGTTTACATAGCCTACTGGGCATCCCTCTTATGTCACGTTCAAACTACGGGAGTGCAGCCTGGTTTTATCATGATCTGGTCGTTGCCGTCATAGTCCCTGTGTGGTGTCCAAACATGACCGACAATCGGGTTTTGACAGAATCAGTTTACAGCCAGCGAGCCTTGCTTCTTACCGATTTAAAGTTTGACAACAGGTTGACATTGTTTTGGCTCTGATCATTGTCTGCACCAGATACAACTGTAAACTCTGAGTGCCAGCTATTCTGAGAACCCTCATACCCAGGTCAGAGGACTGATCTGCAAGTCAGGATCGTCGCAGGCCTCTGCAAGAGTTTCTTCTGGCTTCACCCTGACTATGGCACAGTTAATCACATTTTGGGTCCTATTGAATGCACTCCCCGAGGAAGTGTGTGAGATGTGGACTCCACCGCAATGGGCCAAGATTGTGTTTCCGCCAGGTCAGCACACAAAAACGGCTCAACAAATTTAACTCTATTTGCGAAGCTATCGTTGGAGAGCTGGTTCGGCGAGGAGGTTCAGCTCTAAATATGAAACGTTGCACGCAAACATGTGGCTGCATTACAGCATTTAAAAAATGTACAGTGTAAGTGATGTTCACGTAAACAATTTCCCAGGGGCAGTTTACATGACAGTGGTTTTCACATTAAACGGTAAAGATTTGTTGGGCTTCAGCCTTTTGTTTACTCGACAATGTCGTAACCTTTTGAAAACCCCAACAACTTAACAGGCAAAATGCAAGTCTATTAAAATGGTGAGGTCACAGCACACTTTACTCATGGTTGTCACGGTTCCAACCTAATAGATCATCTACACTTCCTGATTGGTTTTCATCTGTGATATTGATTTTGAGCTGAATTTTCAACTACTGGTATAGCATAGATCCTACGGTGTTTTTACTCATCCACATGTACGACACAATGTTTTCTGATTGAGGAACTTTTCTAAAACGGTAACGAAAAAATATTTCCATTTCTTACCAAAAACTGTGGGCCTGAGACGGTGTGTTAAAGTTGTTGCCTCCTGTTTTCCAATACCCATCTTCTTCATTTTGAGGGTTCAATATGCCTTGTCAACAATAATATATAAAGCAGACACACATCCAGACTTAAACATGGAGACAGTGCTGCTGCTGACTCTGTTGTTGATTCATACGCTCTTTGACTTTCCCACAAATGGTAATTTTGTTACACAACATGGCCTTTCATTTCAATTATGCAGAGCCATTTATCTTCTGCCAGGTTGGCCATAGACCTCCATTGAGATTGAAGAGTCAACTCATGAGTGGTCAACTTTCTGCCACTTGTAATTGCCCGCCATGGTGATGGATGCTGCATGCAGCCTTAGGTGAACTACAGTAACGTAGTGAGCGCAGGGTTTCCCCGAAGCATCTTAAACCTCATTTAGTCGGGCAAAGTGCCTGAGGAAACATTTTCTTATTTACAGTACAACACGCACACTGAGAGGGATTTCATTAGGTGGGGGATTACACACTTCCAGGCCTCTTGGCTACCGAGCAACACCTTTGGACCAAATTGGAGGTGAAGTGCCTCATTTAATGATACATTGACAGTAGTTATGGGAAGATGGGGATTATTCTTTGTCTTACTTCATCCAGATGGATTTTTACCCATGTGGTAGTCAGTATCTTATAGTCACTACAGGCTTTCAAATTCAACCTACCCACACTTCCGGCACATTGTAAGCACCTACACAAGCATAAAGACTACAATTAATGACCAATAATAATGGTTAATATAACATAGCATTACATTTTTTTTTCTATTTTTGCAGTATGGATGAGATACAGATATGATATGCTAAATTCAGCAAGCAGCTCTGCAATTTTTGCATGTTTCTGTTGCATCTGCATCACAGGGGTATCTGAACGGTCTCTGGTGTTATCAATAACTTTCTTGTAGAAACCATTAATGGCTTGATCCAACCTCTTTCATTGAACACAATTTGGAGTTAAAACCACTGGTTTCTGTGCATCCTATTATGATGCATTTCATTGTTGGTAGGATCTTTGACTGCTGTTCAGTGGGGGTGTAAAAACATCAGAGGAGTTGCAGGCAGAGGAAAGTACAGCGTTATTGTCAACAAACCGATTTTACCACACATATGTGTAGAGCAGGTTGAGGTTAGACAGTTTGGCCTCATCCATGCATGATGGTTATTATTGTTCTCTTTTCGTTGGATAAAATTTAGCATGTTGGTGGTCAATGCTGGACACCGGTCTGTCCTACGCCGCATCACGCATTCTCTTTGGCCTTTTGGTGCGCGAGGCCATTATAATAGAAGGGGGATCCCTGAATTTCCTTTATCAATTACACATGAAGCACTTGACACATTTTCATGAAACTCCGTGGAAGAACGGGACTTGTATACTTAAAGAAAAATATTAAATTATATACATTATATATGGAGTGGGTCACCCATAGTGTCTTGCTCAAGGACACTATGACATGTAGACAACAGGGGGGTTCTGGATCTTCTACTACAGACCTTCTGATACGTGAACTATGGCTCTATCTTCTCTCACCTGACACACCAAGGGACTGTCTCTCCTGTGTCTTAATGTCCATAGGCTGAACTCAGGTTTGATGTTGGGAAAGCATCCAACAAGACACAAAATAAAAACATTCTACTAAATAAATTAGCCTGATTTGAAAATATTAGCAGTGGAAAGTTAAGATATTTGTTTTAAGTGAAATGAAAGTAAGTCAAGAAAAATAAATACCCAAGACAAGTGCGGATACCTGAAACACTGACCCAAGTACAGTAATAAAGTACTTGTAGTACACACCTCTGATCAAATTGAAAATCAGTTCCATATCTGATTTCAACCAACGTGACACTGATGCACCTGTGGCAGACAAGTGTTCACTACCTTTTACTCTGACGTTAAGCAGGTGCAAAGAGGTGAAAACAGGCAGAAACAGTCCTGCATACTGACCTTTTTTCTCATCAAGCATTTGTAATGATTCAGAAAAGCCTTAACCGTCTGGCATGTGAAAATTGGCCCGTCAGTCTGGTTCTCAGACCCAGTATGGTATGTAGGTGGCAAACGCTTTCCAGCTAAGAAAGCAATGGAGAAAAAAGACATGTGACATCGCTCAAGCCAAGGAAAACACAGTCTGCCCCTCACATCAAAGTGCCTTCAGGGAAATAAATCACAGAGAGAGAAAGAGGTAAGGCAAGTGGGATTGGGGAGGACAGTGGTTTGAGGTATCCTTACCAATTCAAACAAATATGATTTGGAAGCTAAGCAAACAGAGACAGAATTTGATGGATTAAAGTAAACGATCATCTGCTAATAACATCCCCTACATAAGAACCTGCCTGTGCAGAGAGGAATTAAGTGTTATTTCCCATTATACGCTTCTTTACCTTCATTCTACAGGAGAAACTCTATCTTTGCAACATGCTGAGCTTGCTAAAGCACATTTTTAGCTTAGCATAAATGCTAATAGTATGTTTCCCCCTGCTAATTAGGTTTTCAACACTGTTTTCATAACTCCCACATAGTTATATTTACACACTGTAGCCAGGCCTCATCTGTCCAGAAATCTATGGTGGCCTCAAAGTGTCAAAAAAAATCAATGTCATCATCTAGCCTGTCTAGTAAAGAGGTTCCTTTATATTGATAAAAATAGCTCAGTTATTTATTTTGTATAACTATAGGTTTAAGCTTACATGTCAGATAGTGAATATTATTATTTTTCCTGCTTTTTTGGTAGCGTTAACAGTGGAATCTCTGTCACTCAACCTCCCCTGGGAGGGGACGAGAACCAAATTTTTGACGAGGACGATATGAGATGTAAACCTGGGGGATCGAACTTGGTGGCGATGGATGGCTGCGCGGTGCGGTAGTGCTAGCTCCCTCATAAAAGCACACAGTGGGGCACAGCAAGCACAAGCTCCATGGTCCAGGATGCAGGGAGGCATATGCAGGTGGTCGTTGGCTTGCAGTCAGAGTCATCAGCCACTTTCCCCTAAGCGTTTCCAAGCCGAGTCAGAGCCAGAGTCAGTGTCAGACTGCCACGGAGGGAATGTGCCCAGCAGGGGAGAAAGCACCTTTGCACCGTGTGGACATCCATTGCCAGTAGAGTTGAATCCCCTGACAGACTGCGTGGACCTCACCATTTTCCTCTCAATGGCCCCCATCTTTCCTTTGACCTCTGTTTTGATGTGTTTTATAATGAATGTTAGGTTTGGAAACCAGTTTTGTATTCCGTATATTGTTTTGGCATAGGTGCCCATCTTGGCGCAACCCTCACCATTGACCAATGCTTAGGACCAGCACTAGAAGTACACTGATTTGTGACCCCTGTATGGCTGTCAAAACACACAGACACTTATTCATGTTTTTCCTCGTGGTTTTTAGAGGCAAAGCCTTTCTTTGTTGTCTTTCTGCCACTTCAACTTAAAAAGGCATAATCTCTCTACAGATATAAAGATTTCCTTCTAAGTTATTGTTAAAAAATATAGCAATATTAATTTTCAGCTGATTATACCACGAAAAATAAAACAATATAATGGATACTATTTCCCATTTATTCAAAGAGATCACTCCTAAATTTTACACACCGCACCTTTAAAGGTTAGGGTAAAGGATGAACAGTAGTTTAAATAGAAAACAAAACATACCTCAAACCATCGATAACAGGTGCAACAAATGAGAAGGAGACGCTGCTCAAACATACCCACGGCTTTCCGAGGAGGAGTTGTAATCATGCAGCTGAAGTGGAAACACCTGTGTGGCTCAACCTGGTCTGCATGTGGCGAGAAGAAAAATGGTTTGAGGCTAAGCTAACTGTGCGGACACTGAGTGAAAACAGCTGCTTACAGCAGCAACAGCAACCCGTTGTCTTGTCTTTGTGAATCTGCCAACTTTGCTTACTCCACCAGCTGTGAAGTGCGGACACGTTGGTAAATTTAATTTATGGTCAGCATGGAGCCTTTGTTTTTAATCTTTATTCTCCCTTATTTTGATATACGAGCTACCAGCGCTAAACGGAGCTAAGCTAAGCCAAGCCGATTGTATCCGAAGCTAATCTTTGGCACATTCTGAGATAACACTTAAAATGTTTTTTTAGTTCTAGAACATAATTTATTGAGTTATGATCCAATAACAATCTGCTAATAATCCAATACGTTTCCACAGGACTATCTTTTCACATCAATGTTAAAATTTTAAGTGATTTCTCTTTTTTTTTTTTGCTAAAATAATTTACAAAGTGGTAGAATCCTGAATTCCAGAATATCTTCGAGTAAGTTCAAAGAAGATATAATACTTAAATTATTATCATTTATGATTAAATTATTAAACATTCAAGAATGCATAATTTAGTTATGAAATGTAATGATTTGGTTCTTTATAAAATCATTTCAAATAGTGTTTAGAGCAACATCAAAGTCACTCTGTGTGTACAAATCCTCAATTATTCAATTTTGATTTTTAGAGGTAATTACACATATATAGTATGAAGAGGAGATGCTTTTGTAATAAAACTATGGTACAATGCCTACACAAACTTAAAAGTGTGGAATGCACAATTTCAAAGTAAGTATGATTGTGTTTATTCCTGGAGTGCGTTGTATACAGACGGAAGAAACACTAAATAAGAAATAAATGGAAGACACCATATAATAGACTAAATGTCATTGAATGATGTACTATTAGATGAGTTTTAAGGTCACCTTTAAAAGAGTCAACTGAGTTCGCCGCAGGAATGTGTAGAAGAAGACGATGAGGTCATGATATCATGTTTTTTCTTATTTTCGGCCCTAGTTAGGAAAAAGCCATGTATGGATGACGGAGCCTTAGCAGGTGAATGCCGAGTATTTAGATAATGGCGATGAATGAATGTAACATATCTCATAGCTCAGCAGCCAGAGCTCAGTGGGTAGTGCGGCCGTCTCCTAATCAGAAGGTAGCCGGTTCAAGTCCCAGCAGCGTCTACATGTTGACCCTGACACCCTAGCCGCCCGGGTGCTTCAAAGGGGCCACCCACAGCTCCCTCAGGGATGGGTCAAATGCAGAGAAATAATTTCTCTTTGTTGTACTATGTATGACTGTTTGGGATTAATAAAGGATACATTATTATTCAGGATGATACATCCTTTTATGGTAATTTTTTTTTAATATGAAAATATATCATATTATATAGTTTGCTTGTTTTTGTTTTGTTCACAGATTTACCAGTTTAATTATTTTAATAACAATTAACAAAATTATAACTTTGCTGGATAGTTTTTAGACAATATAAGGAACATCAACGACAACAACAACCAAAAAATAAGCTGAAAATGATCACATAGGGGGTGTCAAGAATGAAGGATGATGTAGTGGAGGATATTTCCCTAACATTTAAACGGCTGGAGTCACCGTGGTTCCTTGTGGGTTAAAAATCTGACCTTTCATGCACAGTGAGCCACTGTAATGACTGTGGAACAGGAGTGATATGGTCCATCTTTCTGGTCCTGGTTCAAACTCGAGCAGCAATCTTCGTATCGGTTGTAATTTGTATATTGACGCTGTAGGTAATCCAGTTAAAAGGCTTTTGCAATGATGGTAAATGAAATGAGAAATGTGACATAATGTAAGAGTGCACACATGTTGATGTCAATGCCATGTTATTTTAAAAACTATTATCCTATGAAATTATTGAGCCAGCTAGATCTTAATTGAAACTTTTGAAGTGGTCTCAAATCTTTTAAGCTTGTTTTCTTCTTCTTTGTGTTCGGCTTTTCCCTTTTGGGGTTGCCACAGCGGATCATCTGCTCCATCATCTGATCATATATCCATAGTTACCGCTGGTAGCCCGCTGGCTAACGGTACCAGTGATGGTATTTGTTAACCCCAGGCCCAACGGATCCAGTTTGGAAATCAGTGGTCCGCATATTGATTTGGCATAGGTTTTAAGCCGGATGCCCTTCCTGACGCAACCCTCCCTTTTAAAGTTTGTTTTTCTACAATATTAAAAACAGACTTTGGGTGGGGATACGAGTATTTCATGCTTGTAATTTATGTCAACAAATTATAGTTAGTCAAGATAGTAGTAAAGTAGTGTTAAATACCTAAGTTCCTTTGTGGAGAAGGCCCGTAAACATAGAATCATAGCTGTGTCCCGCGATCCTGATCAATTCATTGATATCATTTTGTCACTAATTAATTGCACCCATGGAAGGGGGTCTTAGATATTTTGTGCTTTTTTAAAATTTTTATTATTATTTTTCAAAGTTAATATGCTATCAAATAGGCTGTAACTGTCTATTTAGACATAAAAAGTTATTTAATGGATCAATTCTCATCAGGATTAATGCTAATATATAGCGAAGCAATATCAAGTAGCTTTATTAAATATAATGGTGCATTCTGGGACAATCAAACTTTGATTAATTAAAACAAAACACATGTTTTAGCATCCATGTTGATCCCTCAGGATCATGGGCGCACACGACTAAGGCTCTTCAAGAACTCTTGAACCGGGACGGTCCAAGGAGCATGTGAAAGCGCTATTAATGCTCGGTGTTTTGGAAAGTTGATTCAAAGAGGGCTCTAATATTTCCATGTTTTCTCTTTTTCCATTCCTGCAGGGCCTATATGAGTGTGAAAGAGCTGAAGGAGAAGCTACACCTGAGTGGTGCTGACACACTCAATGTCTTCTTTGCCAGCAACTCTGTGCGTGAAGAGCTGGCAGGAGCTGCAACCTGGCCCTGGGCAAAGGAGGCTCTCACCCACCAAGGTAAGGGAATTACATAAAACTGCTGTGTGCATATCATATATTCATGTCTCACGCTGCTGTCTTTGTATTTTGATCTGTTATTGGTTTTTATATTCCATATTTTCTGTTGCTTTCTTCTGCTTTCTTTCCCTGTGTTTTTTTCATCTCTTCCCTCGCCGTCAGTCCTCTGTTGTCTTCTTTGACGATTTCCAAACGAGCTGGCAGTGATTTTCCCGGCACATTGCCTCCTTCCTCTTCCAATCATTAGGCCACTTTCCACTGGAAAAGGCCAATCAACCCAACAACAACAACCAAACAAACAAATGGCAGGGTGGGCTCCACGCCATTGTTACCACCCATGTCCGTTTGCCAACTGTTCTTTATTTGTGCAGTTTTTCCCCTTGTGCCGGTCCAAGGTAGCGTGTGGATTCAAAAGTAGGAGACACATGGGCTAGAGGGGGCTCGAGTGGAAGCATTTATCTTTTAAAGAAAATCGCCCGATGGAAAAATTCACATGTCTCTCTAACAAACATATCACTACTTCAGAGAGTTAGGTGAAAGCAGTGGCTGATGGAATTGTGTGTTCACGCTGTCTGTCCCATTCTGGTGATTTCTCCAGATCACCATGAGGGAATTTATTTCCATCTGGAACAAATGTCCACTTGCACTGATTTGAAACACAAAAACATATTTCTCAAGAGCTCTAATGCTAATTCTGAGAGAATGTCTAATGGGATGAAATGACAACACACAAGCCAAAAGTTTGTAAGTTACCAGGTGGGTCCAAACTTTTTTTTTCAAAAGTTCAAAATGTTAAATTCTATGTGACATCATAAGCTTGTGTAAAGATGCTTTTCTGGCCACGCTTCAACGCCAATCATAGGAGCTGAGAACATGACAAGGTTTTTTGCATAAAAAGAGTAAACTCTTTTTACATTTTGGCCTTTTTCCTTTACGTGGCAGCAACAGCGTTTCTACGCTACACACTTCGGAGAACTTGTCCCAGGGTTTAATCAATTAAAAGCTACTGTTTCCGGCTCCATGTAAACTTGACTAAAAAGTCCGGATGTTTGAAAACTGTGACATTACAGCCTGACTTCACTCAGATCTCTATGAGTACAGGATAACAAATACTAAAATTACACTTGTTTTCCCCTGAGTGAATGCGTGCAGCAGAGAGTAAGTAAGTAACTCCGGCCCAAGGCTGTTAAAGGTCTAGTTTGTAAAATTTAGGGGTATCTTTTTGAATAAATAATTTTTGTCAGTGTGTAATCAGCTACAAAGAAGAATCATTTTCGGTATTTTTTTATTTAAAAAAAAAAAAGTATTCCACAGAGACTGCTATTTCGAGCTGCCACGCTTGTACATCTAAATAGACAAACCAAACACTGACTATGGAGAGGGCTTTTCACTTATTTAGGTTGAACTGGCAGAAAGAAAGATAATCATCCAGATAATGCGGCGTAACTATTTTTGTTTTGTTAGAAGTTTGATGATTTTTACAAATGGAGGATCATAATTATTATTTAGCACAAGAAAAAGCAAGAAGATCTGACTCATACAACCATTGAGCGTTAATCTGGTCCCCACCAGTTTAACGCTGGTCTAGAGGAAAGTATATATAACAAAGTGGAATGTTGTCTCCTATGATCGGCTCCTTCGTGCTGTCGTTTCAATTCCTCAGCATCTGTCCCTGATTAAAACATGCTGGTTGATGACATGTCGCCCTCATGTTATTTAATGTCTTTGTATCGAATGTCTTCATTGTTCCATGTTTTCACCACTGAATACACTATTGGTTTTGTAGTTAGCAAACAATTGACTGCCAAGACTGTTCCTGGTTCTGTGATTAATTCTGCAGAAAACCACCCCACTTAAAATCCATTTTTAGGAAAATTCACCATAACCCCAAAACCATATCCAATTTTAAAATAGCTTTCTTTTGGATTTTTCATTTTATTTAGTCTCTAACAGGCATATCCCATTCTAGGCCCGTGGGCCACATCCAGACTGGAAGCAAGATCGAGAGACGTAACGGGAAATAGTCCTACAGGACTTCTGTGCTGTCCGACCAGTCCAGTTTATTGTTCACCTCAACATGAACTTGACTGATAGGATCACACAGACGTCCTGTACAAGAATGGCCAAGGTTGTCTCCACATGAGGAGGTGAATGAGGTCCATCCAAGTGTGCAGGACTCTGCTAAAGACATTCTATGACACTGTGGCAGCATCTGTAGCCTTCTACGCTACGGTGTAGTGGGCTGAAGGAAGCAAAGAGAGGGACAGGAAGAGACTCAACAGGCTGCTCAAGAGGTCCAGCTCTGTCATTGACTGTCCCCAGGACAGTGTTTGTGAAGATTCTGACTACAGATGGGACAAAAGACCTTCAGTCCTCTCACCCACCTCCCCTGTGGAGGAAGTGGGTGAGAGGAGGATGTTAACCAAGCTGACAGCCATCCTGGAAAACACCTCTCACCCCAAACATGGGACTGTGGGAGCTCTGAGCAGCGCCTTCAGCGGCAGACTGTGACACCCACAGTGAGATAGAGCGTTACCGCAGGTCCTTTGTCCCGTCTGCATTCAGAATCTACAACAAATCACTGTGAAACTGTTGTGTCTGAAAAGCAGAACTCTTTGATCATTAATCTACCTCATAATAATAACAGGTCCACCAACTGCACTATTGTACAACTACACTGGACTATTTTAATTTATATCTGTGTTTTTCCTGGAGTTTGGACCTGATTTATATTTATTTAATGTATTTCTATTTATGTATGTTTGCATATACACAGGTTAATATGTTTTATTTTTCTATTGTCACTTCACAACATCAGAGCTGCTATGATGACAACATTTCCCTTTGGGGATTAATTAAGTTCTTTCTATTCAATTTTACTTCTCAAAAACAGCTGCACAGGATTAAATTAAATTTCAAACAGGCTTTGGAGCCCAAATGTATTGAGATTCCCATGTCATTGCTGCTATTAATCACCTATGACAGAGGTTATTGTCAATCCACTTCAGCAAAAGATTTACTGTCTCATAGTATTGGGGGCATCTTGGCCTGTGGACACACATTTTCCAGATATTTCAAGAATAATTATAGTTTTATTTGTTGAAAAACAAAAAAAACAACTGTATTTTTGATGGATTTAAAATCTGGCCCAGCTGAATTTGAAATTGACCGGCAAAATTTTGTCAAAAGAACTATAATCTATATCTATATTAACTGTACTGTAGATTGAAATTCATATCCTGTGAATCTACAGTAATTCATTTGCAAAATTGCAGAACATTGTGTTGTGAATTTAAAAGTATACTTTAACTTAAAACAGTATACTAGAAATAATTGAAATAAATTAAAAAAATAAATAAATTGTGTTTTTAAGTGAATTTATATTGAAATTAAATTGAATTACTATACATTTACAATAAAAACCTTTTCAGTGAATATCCACTCGAACCACTGTACAATTGTTTCCTGTGTTTGCTTTCAAGTACTCCACTTTTATTTTATAACTAATAAGTTTTAAATCCCTCTGTTCTTAGTCTTTTCACTCTGGTGGTCCTTTTCTCCTGTCAGATGACAATAAGTCATCTTTAGAGCACCCACCATTTGTTGTACGATTATTTGTTTCGTTAAAACAACTCCACATTTGAGAGATCTGGTTGGAATATAGAACAGAAGCTCAATTTGGGTATTATATTTATTGTTTTGCCAAAAGTCAATAAACCAGATCACCTTCTGAGAGACAGTATTCTAGATGATTACTGCCCTTAAAAATGTGAACCGTAACTTGAAAGAACTGGTCTTGAATGATTTTAGGTTTTTTATCCCATAAAAAAAACTCAAACCGTTCTCTCTTCAGTGTCTGGACCATAATAATATTGTGACCCATACTGTATCCTCAGGTGGAATGGTGCTGAACCCGTCCTATTTTGGTATCATTGGTCACCAAAACACCATGATCCATGAGATGGGCCACATCCTGGGACTGTACCATGTTTTCAAGGGGGTGAGCGAGCGGGACTCCTGTGATGACCCATGTCAGGTAGGACTACTACATTTTCTCATTTCGATATTTAATGTAACTTTTTATTTCACATGGATGGAAGTTTTATTTTTTTAGTTATATAAAATGTTGGCTTAAAGGTGCAATGTGTCAAATTTAGTGGCATCTAACGGTGAAGTTCCACATTTCAACCTACATTGAATCTCAGTTCACCCCTCTATGTGGTAGGAGAATATACGGTGGCCTTCAAGAGTCAAAATTACGTAATTGAGTAGCCTGTCAAGTGATGACCTTGGTATGATGGTGACATTTCTCAAGCAGTGCAGAGAAATGAGGGACTATGTGAGAAATGTCACTGTCATTTCAAGCAAATCAGACGCAGAGCCAGGGCAGGTCAAAATGATAGAGCGGAAGTTGTCTGTGTGCTTCTGTAAAGTGTAGAAATGCATAGCTGGAAGGGTTTTTTTCACTCTCCTACGGTCATTTCCTTGAAGCTCTGTCATGTGCATTTGCAGGAGACCAGCCCATCTTTGGAGACAGGTGATCTGTGTGCCGACACTGCACCTACACCCAAATCCAAAGCTTGCCAGGACCCAGGAGACGTTAACGATACCTGTGGAGTCGCCACGTACCAGGACACACCTTATAGCAATTACATGAGCTACACAGGTCCAGTGAATGTACCACTCTTTACTTAGCAGCCTTCAGCATGACAGAAAAAATTAATAACCAATGCAACAGGTCACTTACATGGCATTGTATAGTAAGTATACTGTCCATTTATAGAATAGTAATGATAGCAAACATTCAGTCTCTTACTTAAAAAGAAACACCTACCAAACATATTATACCTATTACAAAGAAATACAGAGACTACAAAGACTTTTTGTCATAAAACAAGAAGATGAATTAATTTGGATGTTATTGTTTCAAACACTGCATTAGAGTTATGCTTTAATTTAGAGCTACAAGAGAAAAGCTTATTGTCACATCTGAATTACCTGTACCTCAGTAAAAGCACGTATCCTTGGTGCTGCATTATGATTGTTTTAGGCGATTATATTTAAATTACTCTGGAACTATTAGACTTGAATGTAAATATATCAAACCATATTAAACCAGTTCTTTTGCACTGATGATGGACGGAGGTGGTGTTGGCACCTGATCCATGATGACAACCTGCCTTTTTGTCTGGTTCCACAATAGATGATAACTGCACCAACCATTTCACTCCAAACCAAGTTGCCCGGATGCACTGTTATCTGGATTTAGTCTACCAGAAGTGGCTGACGGACTGGACACCTGCCTCCATCCCACTGGCCCCTTTCGTGACAGACCAGAGTCCGGATTCTGTTTCTATTTACTGGCTGCCACCTATGAGGGGACAGCTTTATCAGAGGTACAATTACAATGGTTCTTATTCTTAATTTTATATAAAAAGGAGATCTCTTGACATGAGTAAACAAATATTGTGTTAAAATCAGGACCGTCAATGTAAATGTATTAACGTACACGATTACATAAGCATATAATTAGATTTTCACTGGGATATATTACATGCAGATTCACCCTGACTGATTCCGATGTGCAGTAAGTATTGACGAGGTAGAATCGTAGTGATATGTCTTTCCACCAAAGCATAATATGTTTGCAGCATTTTATTTGATAGTACTCGCAATCTGATCGCAGCAGCAAGTCTTTCATTGGAGCAAGATGATCTGTGTAGCACACATCATGATGATGATGATAGCGCTCATCGTCAAGAAAGCATTCAATGGCAATTAATCTCAAACAAGCAATCTAGACCCAATGAGGACGATGCTGGAACAGTCGAAGCACAGCTTCGACCTGCTCACCTCAGTTCAGCTCTGACTGCTGTTAAAACTCCTGATGGAGCCAAGCAGGCATGTTGATATTCCCGTCCTCTGATAAATACAGTTAATGTACTAGTCAATGTGTGATGAGCAATCCCCGAGTCTTTACTGAGATAATTCTACCTCTCATCAAAACTAAGCTGAATTGAGTGTATCTCATATTTCTGGCAAAACAAAAGTGCATTTGTTTCTCCAGTTTGGATCTTTTGAAAAAAATTCCCTTCAGTCTTTGTAATGTATACAGGTCCTGTTGTGACTGTTGCCTCAGGCACACGACAGCGCTATAGTTAAAAATAAAAATGTATTTCTTTTTAAATCTTCCGCGTTCAGATGAATGTGTTATGAAAATGATGCCTGTATTTATGTAATTTTCAGCAAAAACAACTGAAAACTCTGTAGTTTATATGCCAGGCCAGAATCTTGTTTTCACTATCGATCCCACAGAAGAAGACTGACCAGGAAGTGTAGAGGATCTCTGCTGCAGCATAAACAATGAGAAGGCCCAACTTCATTTTAATTGTTTCTCTATCCTCAGGTGGCTATTTGACTGAAATCCTACTAGCTATGAGCAAAGTAATGCTTTGACCTCATCGTTTTCAGAAGAGTTGTTTTTTTCCCAGTTGGATATGGAGATGGTTGCAGTGGCATTTTCAATAGATTACACTCTGAAACACTCTACTAACCCCAATCATCCACAGGAGCACTCCACTAGTCCCAAGTTCCCATATGAGGATCAGCCTTATACGCTAAGGGATACTGAGCCGGAACCCATCCCTATCCCCTATGATGATGATTCATCTTTTTTAATCAGGGTCCATAAAGAACCTCCAGGAGGACAGGGATAGGTTAGAGCAGTAGAAAGACTGGGAGAAGAATCAGGAGATCAAGGGTGAACCAGGAGACACCAATCAAATCTATCCAAAGTCACTTTCAGTCCAGCCAATGATTTTCTTTCAGCCAAAGGTTTATATTTCTCCACAATTGACTTTGAAGAAATTATCAAGGAAGACAGAATCCCAAAATGCTTCAATCACACTAGTAAAACTGAACACCGCGCCCTAAAAGAACTGGGTAATAATCCAGAAATCTGAATTTCATCATTTATGTGGAAGACACAGTTCTACAACAGGTTAAAGGATGACCCGGTAAATTCAATCAAAAATGAAATTGACAGCCTCCTCAAATATGTGCTCAAATGTAACTGGATCTCACAAAGAGTTTGAATTCCTGTTGGAACCAAATCCCAGAACACAAATTGGAATATTCCCAAAATATGGAATTCCTAAAATACACAAAGATGCAAACAACCCCCACTAAGACCCATTGTTTCAATCGTCCATTACATCACAGAACCACTATCCAGGACGTTGAGGGAAACAAAGGCTGTACTAAATTCCCTAGAAAACTGCACAGCAGATTAGACAACTATCTTTTTATCCGTGTATGTGGAACGCTTGTACAAGTTCATCCCTAATGATAATAGTTTGGCTTCAATCTTCAGATACATCTCTCTTAGGGATCCCCATTACTTGGCCCCAAAATAAACAGTTACCAGAAATGCTCCAACTAGTCCTAACTAACAACTACTTTAGATTTGAGGACCGGTAGTTCCTTCAGACCAGGGGAACAGCTATTGGAAAAGCTGCCGCACCAGTTCATGCATCTTCGGTGGTGGCACTTGGGATCCAACAATTTAGACCTAAGATGCAATTGTGGAAAAGATACTTGGATGATATCTTGTTGTTTTGGAATGGAACGGCAGGTTAACTTAAAATGTTTCAGAAATACATAAATTCTTCCTTAAATTTCCGATGGATTTTAACCCCTACACCATCCACTTTCTGGATTGAACCATCCGCAAGCATGAAGACAGTTTTTACATCTGAGAAGGAATTGCTCGCTACTGGGTGACTTCAAACATAAAGCAGAAGAGATGAAATTAAGATTCATAGGAAGAAACAATCACCCAGCTAAAATAAATAGAGCATATGATCATGTTTTATCATCTCCTAGAGCTGATCTACTCAAGCCCAAATCAAAATCTCCACTGTCAAAACAACACACGTAAAGTTCTTCACCCACCCACACACGGGAAAGTTTACAATAAGGTCATTTATAATATTCAACACATCATTGATCTCCATGCTTACATGCCCCTGTGGACAGACATATGTTGGACAAACCAAGATAGCACTTAAACAACGCATCTCAGAACACAAAACAGTCAGCCGCACAGAGAATATGGACTATGCCATGACCAAACATTACCAAGTAGCCAAACATGGCTCTCCAGCCAATATTTTCTCTGAACAGACTTCAAGATATTGAAACATGCTTCCTGAATTGTTGCCACACCTACAGACCAGGGGCCTTGGTGACCTCAGATCACACTACTGGAACCGATCGTATACCACTTCCTGTTTACCTATAGTCTGACCCCCATTTTCTTTTTCATTTTACGCTTATGAACACATGGGCCAATTGCATAGCACTTCATGTTCATTTATTACTTTCATCCGTTTATCATTTTATGACATCAGAGGCCAACCTAAAGCAGTAATGCAAATGACCCTCAGGACTGCCGGGCAGTCTGACTCTGTCAGTCATTTGTTGTTTTTTGTGCAGGGAACGTTGAGTCATGAGTGCCGATAAGCGTCACCCTTACAGGGGTGGAATGATCGAAAGGTTTTCTGTCGTGTCAGAAATTTTGGCAGTGTCTCGACATTAGCGCCTTCTTATCTCACTGCGCCTGTGAGAAGTGGCGGAGCATCTGTGTTGCCATGGTTACACGATGCGTATGTATTACAATTAATAAGTAATAGGTAGTCCTAAAGTAGAAACCATTTTGTGGTTAATAAGAAAGGACGAATGAGAGAGGTTCACAGCTGTCGGAGCGGTACTTGCTATAAAGTTAACACTCTATACAGTCAAACGTAGCTCATTTACCTCAAAGTCTCCGCAAAATAGATTAGCAATATTGTCCCCAGCGTTCTAAACACCTTCGAGTCTAGATACGCCGGAAACTTTATTTAGAAAAATAACATTTAGCACAGGATGGCAAAAAGAATCAAGACGCTCGTTTCTGTCTATTTGGCATGTTGCTAACAAACATTTTTTTCTATATTGGAGCTTTGAAAAAAGCTTTGACGATGGTAAATAGCGACAACGGGCTGCAGGAGCCGGACGGATCCTTTAGTGGGAGCACTCTTGTTGTGCGAGTGGATCTGATCCTACAGTGTGATCACACCAATTGTGAGCTTTCGCAAACGTTTGGTTCGTATACTGTGAGTTGAAATTAAATGGCCACGACTACAAAGACATACAGTGTAAGCCCAGCTTAAAATATAAAAACAAGTATTTCAGTATTTTCTTTGATTGAGGGGCCGTTAACACATGTAATTTGCATTAATCTTTTAACCCAACCTGCAGACCTATTACCGGATGTCACTAAATTCTACCCACAGGCCCTTTAAAGAAGACACATTTTACTGTCAGCAAAAGATTAAGTGGCGGCCACAAGGTCTCTACTACTAAAGAACAGTCTGCCATTACACTTCAGTCCCAACGGCATTTCAAAATATTTTGGAGAAGGATTTAACCTTAACCTTTTGTTTGAACAGTCAGAATGGGACAGAATAAGCCAGTACTAAAGGAAATTATCAAGAGATATAAAAACAAGACTCATTCAATTTAAAATCCAAAATCGCTATTACTGGACTTCATCTAGATTACGCTGATTAGGCCTTTAAGACACGGCGTCCTGTAGGAAATGCCAGCGCTCAGAAGGAACATTACTCCACATTCTCTGGCAATGTCCAAATTTTCAGGAATTCTGGGAGAAAAATTTAAACATGTATTAAAGCCATCCCAGGTAGTAATTTTGAATTCTCTCCCAGATAATACGTGCTTTGTGTAGTGAATGAGAATGCAGAGTTCATTTAAACGGCTATAATGGTTGGTAGACACTCTACTGAGAGTAGAGTCAGACGCTCCCTCTCATCAGGAGTGGTTCAAGGAACTAGGAAAAGTGGCTAAAATTAGCAGCTTTTTTATAGAATGAATGACGGATGGGAAAAATACACCTCAAAATAGGGGCAAATACAAGATTGCTATCTTTAAGGATGAATATAGTTTAATTATAGTAGCAATTTAGTGCTTTGTATATGAATATATGGAGATTCACAACATGCATTTTGATATACAATTATGTGTACATATTATTTAAATCCAAGTATGTTTATAAGCATTTATGTCATATATGTGACTATGTTTGCATTACCCCAAGGGTTGGTGGGGATAGGTTTGTACATGTTATCTATAGCCTATACACATACATAGCCTATACACATCAAGTGTATGTGCATAATGTGTATATAAATACATTATTTATTTTCTAATGTTGCTCCTTATTCTTTCCTTCTTTGTTTTTCTCAATTTTTCTGTCTCTAACCGGTTCTGTTTTTCTGCACAGTTCAAAATGTTTGTCACTGAAATTGGAAAATTAAATGAAGTTCAAAGACAATGTGGGGTATTTCATATCGGACACGCTTGTTTCCTTCTGTTGCAGATCCTCCTCCCATGTATCTGCTGCCATAAACTGTGGTGACTGTGAGAAAGATGGCGTTTTCCACCAGTATGCCCACGAGGCTACATCACCCCGCATCTGTGACACGTCAGGCTACTGGACCCCAGAGGAGGCAGTTGGTACGTCAACGTGTCTGTGTGTATTTATGTGTCTTATAGAAGGACGTTTTTCCAACCAACAGAACTCCCCAGAATATTCTATTAGTTACATCAAACATGCGTTAATTAGTTTTTTTCAAAGTAGATTATTTTTTGACTATTTCTATTTATAATACAACATCATTTATTTGCTATAAATTAAACTTTTAATTACTGCTGTCATTGTATGTGTTCATGCTTGTCATTGGACAACTCTGGGTGAACGTCTCCATAAATAGAATGGCGGATTTATGTGTGGCCTTTCTACGTCTCTATTGAAATGGGATTGGTGGCAGACATTCAGCCGCTCCCCATTTAAGATGGCTTCTCACTCTCGCAAATCATTAGCCGGATGAAGGTCTTAATACAAAAATGACATCATACATTTAAGTCTGCGTGATAGTCAATGATTCCTTTTTACAGGGTTTGTTACTTTAGTTTGTTAGTATCCCTCATCATGAAAGCAAGCAGGTAGGGGGATTTCAGAACGAGTTCCGTCCTTCAATTTTCCTTTGAGGGCAAAGAGTGAGAAAAATAGTTGACTATTTATGAAGTCTTGACACTTTTGTTTTTATGTTTTCAATTTCAATGGTTACAGCAGGGTCTCGGGACTTCGGGACGGGTGGTAGGTTTTGTTGTCGATGCAGGTCTCAAATAGTCTTCAATATTAAACTAAAACTTCCTGCACATATCAACCAAACACTGAAGTGGAACCTTTAGCTTCATAGACACTTCTTATTCCATGGTTACAAGCTGAATTTAGTTATTTGTTGGATTTGTCTCAGATTAGGGTCGACCCTTTAATGCCCAGCTCAAGTGTTTTGTTGAGTATTCTGAGTCACTATTTCTTATTGAAAAATGTTTGCCACTTGACTGAACCTTTTTGGCATATAAAAGCATGTGAGGACTATTATGTAACTTTATACAACAAGAAGTTTTATAAGGGTTGAAAAAATGCGTCACCAAAAATTTTAGCTGATCTAATTAAAATGTACTATTTTCATGAAATACTAAATTTCATCATGAAAAATATGAAAATAAATAGTTTGTCAATAGTTTTTAATTGGTGAGTACATTAAAGGATGATATACATCTTGTTTGTTTATTTCTCTTTGGAAAATGTATTTTTTAATAAAATATGTGACAAGAATTTGGATTTACAGGGCCACCACTATGTACTGTGCATCTTTCTTGACTGGAATGCCCCCGTAGGGGGGCATCCAAAGTATTTCATTCTTGCTTAAATCAATAATGGCGATGACTGGAATGAATAATCAGGACTGGCAGGAAGCTAATTGCTGTTTTTACTCATCTTTTACTCAACTTACCACCAAAAATCTACAGCTGAGGTTGAATTCTGTACCTGATCCATTCTCCTCTCTCAATATATAATTTATAATATTATTATTACATTATAATTAATTATTGATAGTGAGGAATGTGGTGGTCCCAGTTTGGAGTTTCTGTCCTTGAGTTCTACCTCTGTCTCTTGTTTCCACAGAGCAGATAAACCCCCTCCCCTATTGAATACTCACACACACATACACACATTTCTTCCCTGTAAATTTCAGGTGCGTGCAAGGCTAATGGCCCCTGGAAGAGGAAAAAGCAGAAAATCATTAAATGATAATTGCCCTCAGCTACAGACCACTCTCTGTCTCGGTCTTGTTTTAGCCAAGAGAGAACAAGGATTATTAAGCAAAACATCGACTTTGGGTAACATTTTTCGTGCCGTTCAAACATAGAACCTCTGTCATAAACATAAAAAGCCAAAAAACAGTTTCTCGTAGAGCTGTTCTTTTAAGCATTACGCTTCAATACAAGCACATGGTCCTTGCTATTCCAGTCAGAATTTCTGGAGCAGGTTGCGTTTCTCGCACATAACATGAAGGTTGAGGGGGATTAAAGAAGAAAGAGAAGCACAAGAAAACAAAGCTAAATAAAGAAAAAGAATAAGAGAAAGAAACAGAGGAAAACACAGCACAAACTCAATTATACTCTCGTGCTCTGCCGTGGAAACTCGACCCAAAAATGTGGAAATCCTCTACTGGAATTTATTCTTTTTGAAAACATGAAGCCGTCAGGAGGAAGGAGGAACAGGGGGATTACAGCTCCCTCTCCCCCTCTCTCGCTGCAGGATCATAATGATGATAAAGAGTCTATTACAGTCTTACTCTAAACAGTGGCATGCACACAGCTGAGGAGACAGCCAGTCTGCTGGCTGCCCTGGCTCTCTTTTCACCGTTTTCCCCTTCTGAAAATGATGATGTACGGGGTCGCTTTGTCAGCCAGCAGAGATGGGCAACATCGCCTTCAGCAGGGAAAGGGAAAGGGGGAATTACGCTAATTCAATGCGGATATTATGGCTGGCAGTACAAAGCATTTTTTTTTTTTATGGCAAAACACTGTTGGCACTAATGTCGGAAAAATTGTCCTTATACATAACCTTAAATGTTCCCAGTGCCACAGCCTTGATCGTTTAGAGTTTTCAGGTTGATGCCTTGATCACAAGGAATCGGATGGCTTTACCTTCACATGACACAATTCAGCTATTGGGATTCTTATAATCATAGGGGTTTGGATTCTATATTAATATTAATGTCTGTAGTTCGTTCTTTATTCTTAGTTCATACAGTGCTGCAAATATTTTCTTTGACCATCTCTTAAGAACATTACACCTGGTCGAGGTGGCAATATAATGTTGGGATGTTAAGCTGCTTCAATTTGTAAGTGGAAACTCAAGTGCTTCTACGTTACATAGCCTAGACAGTTCAAGTCCCAAGCGGAAGACAAAACCAACCTCCGAAGTGAACAAAATCAATAACATTAAAGTTGTGGGGTGGCCTAGTCAAAGTCTGGACCTGAACCCCATTGAGATGGTCTGATTGGACCTGAATAGATGAGTTCATGCTCAAAAACCTTCCAATGTGGCTGCATTAAAGCAGTTCTGCAAAGAAAAGTGGGCCAAATTTCCACCACAGTGATGTCAGAGACTGATCTCCAGTTATCAGAAGTGTTTGGTTGTAGCTTGAATTCTTATAAACCCTTAAATCGTGATACATATCATTTCACCACATTCTCACCAATACACCGCCCTAAAACGGCTCCAAACTCGTTGCATGACCCCCTGACAAAACCAGATATTTATCCTAGTTGACATCTTTTGGGCATCTTCGAGACCTCGACAAGCTGATGCATTGCGTCCTTTGAAACATCTGCACCGAGAGATTGAATGTCATCTGTGGGCGTCAAGCAAACACTGATCTGCCTTTGAGCTACAGTCTTTTGTCAACAATCTGACATAAATTGTTGGTGAGTGGAAAACAAGACCACTAAAATCTTGTAGTGTGAACTCGGCACAAGGGTAAATAACAGAAGGTTTGGACAGCCTGAGTTCCCATTCAGTTGGACTTAAATTGATATGCTACCTCAAGCATTGACGTGCATTGTAATTTAAAATGAGAATATTCAAACTAAGCAGGTCATGTCGTAGAGTGTCAAGAGCAACTGGAAAATCCATACCTGAGCCTGGAAAAGAAAATGTGTATTATATTTTGAGCTGACTGAAGGATGAAAATGAAAATTTGCAGTAGTTGTAAAGGGAATGAGTTGTGGCCGCACTCGGAGTAAAAACCTATGTAAAATAAGACGTAATAGGGGGAAACTATTAGAGTGAGACAACAGAATTAAAGGTAACAAAATGTGAGGACGGGAACCGGTATATTGTGACCTAGATTCCCAAAAAGTTGGGTCACTAGTAATATCACTTATAAATGTAAATGTTTTTTTATTTAATTCAACAGAAAACAGAAAAACACAATTTATCTAAAGCTGTACCTCTTCAACTTCATTGTTTTTTTGTAAATATATTACTATTCTGAATTTTATATTGCAACTGGTCTCAAAAAGTTTGGGACTTGGGCAAATACTCGGTAATTTGTTGAATGCTGAAAAACACCTGTTTGGATGGGATTCTATAGGTAATGAGGTTCGAAGGGGAACAAGTTATAGTTTCATGATCGAGTGTGAAAGAGGTTCAACACTTTGTGGAAAATTTGCAAGCAGCCCAGTGGTTTGAGAACAGTTTTTGTCAATGCATAAGTGTGGGGAATTTCATCGCTGCATCTACACACACCATATATCACAAGAGCTAAGCTGAGACGGGCGGATGCAAAGGGGAAATGCGCCCTTTGACAAGTTCACAAATCAAAACGATTTGTGAAACTATGAACAGTTATGTGCTGTGGGCTGAAGAGGAAAAGGACCATCCAGAGTATTTATAGCAGAAAGTTCAAAAGCCAGCGCCTGTGATGGTATTGGGGAATGTTCGTGCCCATCGGTAACTTCATTAATGCTGAAAAATACATACAAAATATGCAGCCATTCAGGTGGTGTTTTTTTCAGGGATGTCATCGCTAATTCCCATTAAGTGACATTCTGCCACTTGACAACCGTGGAATCTGGGCACCACTGCTGAAGTCAAGACCTGCTCTGCGTTGAAAACGTGTGGTGCATTACGAAGCACCAGCTCTAAGAAGGAGGCCTCAGACTGTTCGGGAACTGAAGTCCTATCTCACGAAAGAATGGGACAGAATTCCACTTTTTCTTTTCTTTTTTTCACATTTTTCTTTAAAAAAATGACTGTCCTATGATCCCAAACGCTTAACAGCCATTGTTAAAAGAATAGGTGATGAAGACGTTGGCAGGTCCCCTTGAGTGACTCGGTTGGAGTTGGCTAGGAAAGTTCAGAAACCGTAAGCCTTACGGCGCCGTCAGAGTTCAGAAACCAAAGCAAGAGGACATTAAATGGTTTATCTCTACAATTCACATGAGAAGTATATATAATCGCCTTCAAAATTGATCCCACTCTAAAATAGTTTTCATCGCCCTTTACTACCATCACATGTTGTCACTTCCTAAAGTTGATACAATGGGAAAAGTGTTAGCAATCATTAACAATAATAATAACATTAATAATAATTTATTTATGGGCATTTTACAAGACATTAAAGGAATCCAAAAAAATGCAGTAAACAAAAATCAAACATTCAGAACAGAAAATCAAATCAGATCAGCTTAATACAAAAAAAGAAGATAAAATGGATAAACATATGACTCACTAAATATAAATGAATAACTAACCAAAGTTCAGTTAGTTAGTCGATCAGTTTGAAGAGATGTATTTTAGGGCGTGAGTAAAAGGTATAAAAAGAGCCAATATTGTGGAGGTCTTGTGAGAGGAGTTCTATGGGCGAAGGAAAGCAGGTTTGCTCATTCACACGTCTTCAAGCACGAGACACAAGATAAGCGTCCTGTTAAAGTTATGTTTGCATCAACAGTAAATCATGGGAAAAGTTCTGAGCCTTAATAAAACTACTTCTTAATGCTTCCTGCTGCATGAAGCTGCAGACTAATGGATTCCCCACAAATGAGATCATTTTAGGTGCACTAAAATGTAGACGCTTCCTGAATTTTTCAAGGATGGCGTTTGACTGTATTTTCTCTCTTTGGTGAATGTGTTTGCTTTTGTGGTGCCAGATATCACCCCTCATCCTCATGTATGCCTATGTACAGTTTTATGCAAGCAGTACATTCAAACTTCTCCGGGGAGGCCAGGGACAGAATGACAGAATTGAAATTTTACAGCTCTGATTCATTTCTTTTCTTCGTTTTAAGGCCAATCTTAACGTCATTTAGCTGGCCTCTTGTGACTCTCTGACAACCTGGCCATCCATTGCGCTTTTAAACATAGCTGAAACTATTGGGTGTAGCATATGTAACACCTCATTATATCCGTATTTTATTTGTTTTTCACCTAGAACACAGTTAATAACAACACAATGTGACTCAATTGTGCTAATTTCTAATGGCGTAAAAATTAATAGCACAATTGGTCATCTGTATTGGTATTACAGCAATGAACAATTACTTACCTAACAGAAACTGGTTTCTGAGAAATGACGAGACAATGCCATTAAACTTTGACTAAATGAACATCAACAATAAACAAAAGAAATGATTGAAATGTGTTATTTGGAAACTGGGTGCGTCAGTTTAGTTTCTTCCTTCCCATATCCAGCGCTTCCAGATAGGAGATGTTGAAGTTGAAGGCTTAAAATTGTATTTTTATGAAAATGATCATACACATTAATTTTGCATCCTGATTCCTGGTTGGAGAAAAGTACAATTAAAGTAACGGCACCCAGCCTCGCGTGGACTCCCCATCGTGTTCCGCTCTCATTGTAATATGATGCAGTGCTTGTGATGTCATCACTAAGGCAAGTATGATTGACAGAAGAGATGTCATAAGAAAAGATGTACGAGATGCACATTCCATTTCCTGATCGTTTCTGAGAATTAATCAAAAATCATAACAAAGCCATAAAAGTAAGTGTCATTAAAAGGTGAAATAATCAATTATTCTGTGATTTAAAGCGTTATTGATCATACAGAGAGAAACATCTACCATCTGTTCCCTTTGAAGTTTCCCTCAGGCATAATGGAGCTCAGTGTCTTTATTTCATCTGTTCCAGCTACTGAGTTAGGGTCTCTGGACTGAGATTATCAATCCTAAAATGGGTTAGATTTAGCCTGGCTCCCTGGCTTGGAGGCGGGCGTGTTTCAACATAAATATAACATCGAAACACATTGCATATCTGGATGTATTCCTTAAAGTGACATAAGACCAGAAGCTTTGACTCGGAAGCTTGGACTCGATAGACTCAAATGTTCATAATAACCTGATTTGGTCTGAGGAAAACTAGCTATGATAAAACCTGTTCAAACTCACAAGAAATACGACCCAAATGCAATTTTCCTTCTTTTGTTTTTAAGAAAACACTTCTCAGTTTTAACAAGAATGATGTCATGCAAAAAGTGCCTTAGATACAAGGCTGGTCCAGTTAGAGTCGTAGGGTATGAGAGAGGGTTCATCTTCATGTATAAACGAATAAGATAAATGTCACCTCTACTGACTGCTTTGATGTCCGACGAGTTATTTGGGGCATGCTTCTATGTTGTCAAATTATTTTTTTGTCATCATGGCCTAATTGGGATTAGGATCCATGGGCTGTAAATAGATTTCTCACAATACCTGCTTTCAAACCTCTGTGTCTCTGTCCAGGCCCACCTGATGTGGAGCAGCCCTGTGATCCCAGTCTCCAGGCCTGGAGTCCTGAGCTCAGCCTTTATGACACCAATGTGACCTCTCCATGCCCTGACCCTGAGGGCTGCACTCTCATGCTAAGGTTCCTCCACCCTGTTGCTCCACACGCTCTTACCCTTTGGGTTACCTACGTCTCTTCAAGTAAGTGTTGCTCCATGATAATTTTATAGCACGGCTTTGGCCTGTCAGAGATATTTATATATATATATATATATATATATATATATATAAATATAAAAATAATATTGCTGGTTACAGAGAGAGAGGCTGTGGTATGAACAAAATTGAAACTAAAGTAGCGGGGCATCAGACCCCAGACCTCCAGCTGCTGACAGAAATCTGAAGGTCCATATTTGAGGGCAGCAGTAGATGTAATAAACATTAGTCAGGAGCGCGGCAAGAAAACATAATGCAGTCAGAAACACTAAAAGTAGTTGTTGTCTGCGGTGAAAAGCTGGGAGAAAGGAAGTATGTGTGGTGAGGCTTAGTATACAATGCATAGAGGGCAAGTGATTCATGCTCTCAGTTTGAAAACAGAAATTAGAACCAATGCCCCAAACCCCTGAAACTTAAACACATGAAGGTGGTGACAGACGGAGATCCTGACTCAAAATTATCTGGAGAATAAGGCTATAATCACATCACATTTCAAATAGTTCAATTCTGATTTTTTTTGGGATCAGATTTAGTTTGCTTTACGGTTGCGTTCATAACTCCAATTTCCTGTATCCAGCTCTAATGTACACGTATCTGTATCTGTTCTACGAAATGGCTAACGTGCACATAGTTCCCAGTTCATCTGAATCACTAACAACAAGAAACCTCATATTGGAGAGAGTGGAATGGGTGCATTATTAGTGAATGTTAGCATGCCATCCTTCTCTGGAGGACAGCAAACATGTCTTCAGCTGTTCAGGAGCTGATCAGGAGCAGCACATTATCTGCAGTATATATCTGTTCCCAAGTGTGTCAACACTAATGTGGCTTTTACTCCCACTGAACAAGCTCACATTTGTATTATGTAAAACAATTGTAGACAAAGTTAAAAATGGGGTATCACAGCAGTGACAACTAGGATATGGCTGCAAATAAATGGGAAAATGCTTCCACCAAAACCAGATTTGCCTTCTTGCCATAAGCATAAATTGATGACAGACTGATTGATTGTCAGCACAGCAATAATGCAAAAAATGAGACCTATTTTATCAAGTTTGGTAATGGAGTGGAATGCTAATGACATTTTATGTTCTTCATCACTTGTTGAGTCATGGTAGGGATCAGTTCTCACTGATATCAGATACAGGTCACACCCTGTGTCTGTGTCTGACTGTTCACATCCACACAATGATGGTTGTGAACCTTCAAGACAAACAGACCAGCTTTAAGGAAAAAATCTGAATGGTTTATAAAGTGCAAACTTACAAACTATCTAACTAAAACGACCCCATTCAGATCTGAAAAAATATGATAATTGCATTCACAAACATTCACCCTGCAAAAAATAAGATTCGAGCCACTTCCTTGTGGTGTTTGGAACACAGCCTGAGAGATATGATCTTGCTTTTGCATTGCCATCGAAATCTAACTGATTCTCATTATCCATGCAGAAATGGAGTTTCTCTCAAAACTTCTGCATGAGTACTTTGAATATTCAAAGGGGTTTTGAGTCTCCTCTGTGGGTAGATAAACTGCATAATGTGCACAATGCACATCTTAACATACGTTGATTTCTTTTGATAAATCATTCACAGACATATTTCTTTCATTCTCTTATACGTTATATCAGAAAGTAGATGTATAATCAGTAATAAAGTTGTCTATCTGTCCATATAAGATAAATTACCTGTTTTTTTTGTGTTGGCTAAAAACAAATATCTGTATCAGAGTTATTCTTTCTACAGATGCCAACACACTGTATGGATTGCATTTACACTCACTTCAGATCTGAATCTAATTTAAACCATACGACCTCCAGATGTAACCAGACAGATCGGATCACGACCGCACAATTACCTTACATGAACTTAATGTGTTATCATTGGTCATGTGACTCAAGATGCTAAGTTCCCATTGCTGATTGGCAAAAGTTCAACCTGTCAATTATCATGAACATTTATGGTAAAGAGAAGTAGAGTGAGTTGGTTTTCATGGGACAATTTATACATGTATATAGTAAAACTGGTTTTGTGGAGTTGTGTGTAATTTTCATTTTAGTGGGAACTATTTATTGACCTTTCATTTTGTGTTAAAGTTAACTCCAACATTTGGTTTGAAAAAGTCTTGTTCACCATGTGGAACCATAAAACAGTGGTTTTATGGAGTTTGAGAAGTTCTCAAACTCTGTTCAACAATGTGCCCAGTTCAAATAAATGTATTCAGCCGAGTACGCCGTAACAACCACCAACATTTTTGGTAGGAAAACTTATAAAGATGAAACTTGAAACAAAAAGTCAGTGGAAATGAATTCCAATTTTAAAAAATAAATAAATTGATGGCTGTAATAGTCTCCAGTTCATTCCATTATTTTTATTTCATTTTTTTAGGATAAAACTGTGACTAAAGTCAGACTATTTTTTTCCTTTTTATTATATTTTCAGTAAATACAGCAAAAAGAAAAGATATAAAACCGACCCAAAAAAACCAAATGCTCTTATACGTATGAGCGAAGAGAACATTAATCAAAATACATATATGAAGTTGAGCAACAAAAAAAGAGGGGTAAAATAAATAAACAAATACAAAAGCCCTATTAAACAGGACAATTGATCATGGTTACTTAATTTTTCATTTCATTATTAGATTCATCATGTTGTAAGTCATTGTGGTCCAAGAAATGGCAGAAAACGGTCCCAGACTCGCCAAGCTTATTTTTTATGAAATAGCTTATCTTTTCTAGAGCAAAGTGGACCGACTTTCTTTTCAGCCATTGAGAAACTCCACAAATTTATTGTTTCTTCCAAGTGTTGGCAATACATCTTTTAGCTTCCAAAAGTCAGACATTAAGTCGAGATCTCTTATGGTTGGGTATTTCAAAATCATCTGGATAAATATTCAGAATACATATTTTGGGATTAATGGGTACTTCCTGATTGATTATTTGGAAAATTATAGCTAACATTTTTTTTTTTCTAAAAGGAGGTTATCAGTGGACACTCCCACATACAGTTAAATAAAGACTCCTTCTACTCGTTGCTTTTAATATGTGTATCAGGAATATTATGATTGAAGTGATGTAACCTAGCTGGGGTGATGGATTGTCTACTTAACCACTTGTATTGCAGTAGTTTGGAATGTGTGTTTACGGTTTGGGTTTGAACAGGAGAGCAAACTCTTGACCATTCCTCCACAGTTGATATATCCTGTTTCAAAATTGTTTTCCATGCTTCCAAAATACTGTTGAAAGACCTTTTACAACTGTTCACAAACAAATTTTATAGTAGCGAGACATGCCCCTTACCATCTAGGTATTTCAGTGTGATATCTTCCAGAGACGAAAGAGGGGGGAGGTCTAGGCTATTGTTCTGCCTGGACGTTATAAAACTCCTATGTTGCAGTTATTTAAAAAAGTGCTTCGATGATAGTCCATAAACAGTTTTAAGACATCAGTCATCAGTCATCCCTGCCTGAACGAAAATGATCATTTCCAAATAGTGGTGAAAATTGAGATAGTTGCTGCGTCTCGTCTAGATATGTGTGAACAGTATGCCTTATTGTTACTGTGTTCCTCAAAAATGTTTTTTTTAAATTAATTTCTCCCTATCCCCCAAGGCCAAATACAAATGTACAGGTAATGAGATAGATTAAGATTACATTTTGATCCATGCTGGAGGTTGGTCCATCACAAAGTTAAACATACCCGCTCTAATTTGAGCTGCCCAAAAGAACCATTTAAGATTTGGTATTTTTATTCCTCTTCTCCCATAAGGCAGATATAACGAGGCGAGCCTCAGCCTTGGTAATTTATTGTTCCAGATTAAGTTTGAGGACGTTTCTGTAACATTTGGAAGAAGGAAGATGCTGGAGAGAGAGGAATTGATTGGAAAAACTATAAACATTTAGGCAAATGTGACATTTTTAGTGCATTGACATGTCCAATCAAAGATATCGGTAGCTTTGTCAGCCTATCTAAAGCTTTTTAACTGCATCTCTGAAGGGGTTATAATTAGCTAGGGTAATATTATCTATGGTGGTACACTTTACTTATATGGTGAAAACCCGGATTCTTGATAGATTTCAAGGAGAGGTCGTATTAATTTAGTCTTAAAAATCGTATCTAATTCAATGGGAATTCTATCGGGCCGGGGAGTTTTTCCTCCGTTCAGGTTAGTTATAGCTTCAGATCATTCCTGTGCTAAATTAATTTATAGGGAAGTGAATAGTTCTTTCTTAATTGAAGGGAATTCTAATATATCAAGGGTATTTTTTTTTTTTTTAAAGCTAGATGTGGGTATTCTGTGCTATACAAACTCATATAAATTGTGGAACATATTAATTATTGCTTTTGGGTCAGAGGCTACTACCAGATTGTCCATTTTAATAGGGGTTATAGCTTTTTCTGTTTCCATTTGCTTTATACGCCAAGCAGATTTCGTTCTCAGTTTGTGAGGTTCAAAAGTTTGATTTATGACAGGAATTTTATAAAGATTTGGCCTTCCAGTTCTTTTATCCTCCTTTCAAGTTCTTCTATTTCCAGTTTTCAAGATTTGTGTTCAAAGCTTGTAAAGCTTATCATCTGGCCTCTTAAAAAGGCTTTAAAAGCCTCCCACCTCACAGATGCAGACGTCTCATCAGTATTATTTTCAAAGTAAAAAAAAAAAAAATCTATTTCTGCTTCAATATAATTTGATTCTTGGTCCCTTAGTCAAGCTGTCTGGAGAGCTGTTTTTTTTATAGTAAAGCAGGCAGCTAGGGATTGTCCTACACAGAGAAACTCCAGCATGGTTTTAGATAATTATGCTATCATACCAGCAGCTTGACATATCGGACTGGATAAGCTACATTCTTTTCTGAGGTGAGAGGGGTGTCTGTACCAGTAGACCTGTCTAGCTGTGGTTGAAATCCCTTCTGGTTACAAAATGACCAGGTAGAGTGGATAGTAATACAAAAAAAAGATGTCCACCCCATGAACATTAATCAAAGTCAAACGTTTGACTTGAGTTTTTCCGGAAGAGAATATTTTATTCACTGCTCATGCTCAAGCAGGATATTTAGAGCGGGTAACCATTATGGTGGACAAGGTGAGACAGTTTACTCGAGAAATAATTCAAGTTGAAAACTAATTACGAACTAATTGCAGCCATGCGGGATCAGCTTCCATTCAAGCATTTGCATCACATGACCAATAGAGATTAACCCGATTGGCTTGAAGAATGTTGAGTCCTTAGGCGTCCTGCATGTTCAGGTTTGGTTTTGAGCGCCAAATTCATCCTATTAATTTGGGTATCAATTTTATTTTAGGAGTCTGAACTTTTTAAAATGGAAAATTAATGGTCAAAATGAAATGAAGTCTGAGGCAAAAAAACAAATAAATTCGACATTATTTTGATGCAAAAATAATGTGAAATTCAATGTCTTGCATTTCTAAACAGAGACATTTTCTGTCATAGTTTTTAGCCAGTTGGATTTTGTCTGTATCAAATATTACTTGTAAAGGCCATTAAATTGAAACTTCTGTCCAGATACAATGCTTGCTACTTTTTCAGTTGCAAAAATTTAATGACTTGCACTATATTTCTCTATCACAGACAACCCAGCCATAGCCAACATAGAGCTGATCACAGACAAGGGGAAAAGCATTAACCTTGGACCTCAGCACATCTTCTGCGACATGCCACTCACCCTGCTCCTAGACACTCAGCAAGCAGCCATCGCTGCCATAAAGATCAGCACCTTTGATGAAAAGATGGAAATCGATGCCGCCATGTTGTCTTCAGGGCCCGGCAACCCCCTGTGCTCCTGCTGCCAACCTCTGCTGTACCGCATTCATCGACTGCCGCCGTTCAACGGCAAACCCCCCTCACCTCAGGCCCAACAGATGTTCACTGACAGGTACAGTCTTTCTTTTATCAGATATTAAGTGTTATTAATTCATTATGCATCCAGCTTGAGGATAAATCTCAAACCATGTGCTCTGTGTCAACAGGAAGCTATTTTGCAAATTTCATTAGTGTCCTTGAACCAGAGATATGTATTTACACAGGCATTCTTTATTGATGAATAAGACAAAGGTTTTTTTTCTGCAGGAATTGCTAAAAATTATTAATGAGAACTGACCGCCTTAAATGACCTTGAACTCTACTTGGAACTCTCAAATAATTTTTTTTTTAACTCTCCCCAATGCTACAGTAAACAAGGTGTATTGTATTTTCCTAAGAAAAAACTCTTAACCACCACCGCGCCTACTGACTTCAGTTGTTGCCATGGCAACGTGTAAACAATGGTCAGAGCATCACTTACAAAAGCTATTTTGTTTTGGCTTTGGGTCAAGTGTAATTTAGGTTTATTTGTTGTTTTCACGATGTTTGATTAATAAGCAGATCAAAACATTATGAAATGTTTGCGTATTAAATCTGTTTTATTCCCTAAATGAAGCATTAAAAAAAGCGTGTTGGTTCACAGGATTTAATTTGTAATCCACTCCATTCAATCACCCACAGACTTCACAGCGAATGTAGGGTCAAATGATCTTACAGACTACAGTCACATACCTTTAGCTCCGACCAGGCCGAATCATATACGAAACTATCAGGAAACTATCAGGCCCATCCCAGACAACAACAACCGATGAATATCAAAGGCAGAACACCATCCAGCTAGAGGCGGGAATCTAACCCACTCTTTTGCATGTTTTATCAGTCCCACTGAAAGGATCCATTACAGGCAGGAAACTTATTTTCATTCTAAATCATCCGTACACCGAGCAAAGGGACTATGTTCCCTTTCTTATCCAAGTGAGCTCAGTCGCGAACTCCCTGGCTTGGGCTTTGATAAGCCTGTTCTTTGATAAGCAGCCAAAGTAACAAGCTTCATGCCAAATCAGTGTGATTTTAAACCTAAACACCTTATAGTTTTTTTGTACAATTTGGAAATATAGCAAACAAAATTTTCATACGACTTATAATTCTTGCCAATCAGTTCTCTACAACCCCTTTCTAAAGATTAAACAGTACAGGTCACTCACTGTGCTCTGGTTTCTGGAAGGAGATTTGAAGATTCTCACCCAATGTCCTGGCCAAGGAATGATGTCTCTTCAGAAGGCCGCCAAAGGAAAATTATCTCTGACATGAAGATTCCCATTTCCACATCTTAAATCTCAAATCTCAAATCTCAGTGGGACCTCCAATTGTTGTGGAAGATTTGGCTGTAAATCACTCTGGACATAATTGCACACACAAGATCCGATAAGCTCGAAGGAAGATATAATGTAATTACAATACAGGCAAACACAAACCTGATAACAGGAAAAGGATATGTAACTCTGAAAGGAATTATTACAAGAAGATACATATCAGTGTGCTGGAAAAAGAGAGGACGGCTTCAATTGGCTAGTCTTTTCACCTTTTATCTGGTCCCTATCTGTCGTTTGTTGTTTGAGTTATGAAAGACAAACCACTTGCATATACGTTCATGAATAAACCAGTAAACTGTGTCTTAGAACTCGATGAGAATATGAACTTGAAGTCACATTTCCTTCGTCTCGAAGAGTGATGCTGCTCTAGACTTAGTAATTATGTTTCACTCAGCAGCTTGTGTGATTACGTGAGATGGAGCAAGGACTTTCAGGTTTGAGAGAGGTCTTCAGAGTCATTTAGGGCCACCATGGAGTAAAAGTTCACCAACATGCCTCACTTTTCAGTCTATGAAATACGTCTGGTTCTGTTTGAAAACCTCAAAGCACAAATGTTTCCAGCATGCGTATGCCGAGCCGTGGTTACTGATCCAAATTTGTTTCAACAAGCATATACTCAATCACAAGCCTGCTGAAGTTGTGGGGCTTAGCTGAGTCAGTTCGTACAGTATCTGCCTCATATTGTAGGGTTTCCAAATAATTACCGGAATCCAACTGGGAAGCCACAAATCGTTTTTAGTCCCATACAAAAAAGCTGATTAAGTACCTGCCAGGATATGACAACTGTGTCATATCTTTGTAGACCATTTGGAGCTTATATCCAAAGTTATGACAATGTGAATTTCTTAGAAACTGTTGCTGTTTTTAGGAGCACTGTGGAAGTTAGGTGGCTTAAAAACTGTTTATTGTTCAGGGAACACGTCTCCTTTGTTACACAAGCTGTGTCTAAGTGCAAAAAGATGTAAGACCCATTGGGGATTGAGATATGTGGGGCTGAAGAGGGCAGAAAGGGAATGATGACAAGAGAGGAGAGTGTTTGAGAGCCCAGGCAAGGAGGGAAAGAGGCAAGGATACGAGCTAGAGGAGAAGAGCTATGAATAGGAGGAGACTAAGGGATGGAGATGAGCATGCAGATGGGCCAAGGAGAGGTAAAGACCAGAAGGTGAGGAAAGGGTAAGGAGAGGGAGACAGCAAAACAGAAGTGAAGGAATTTTTTCTATTTTTGAATATGAATCAAGTGTGAGCAGCAGAGATCATAAACACCAGTGACTGCTTGGAACTGGTTCTTGGCCATTTTCCGCTTGAGAAAAACAGGAAGATGGTAGAAGATAAAAAACTCAAAATATTTTTCAGGATTGAAATTTGTTTTGAAGTCGAACTTTTTCTTTCTCAAAGTAATGAGTGAAAATAAAAAAATTAAAGGAAAGCTCAGAAAACACGTGGCTCTGATGGGTCTGACACCAAGACTCAGGTTAAGCTTGATCATAGATTGTTCTTGCAAGGATATGAAAAGTGTTTACAGTTGTTCCTAACATCCATACCCCAATCTATGTGGTTTCTCTGTCTTTAACCTAAACCTAACCTCAGCTCTAATCCCCAACCACAGAGGAGGGTTCTACGGGAAGTACCACTCCTCCCCAGGGGGTTTTTGGAACCTTTTTTGTCTTGAGAAGCCTCTTGTTATTTTTTCTGTACCGCAATTATAGTTTTGAGGAACTTTTTAGCTGCTTCTTCTTCTCTCAACTCGAAAGAAACCTCGAAGAAGAAGAAGAAGCAGCAGCTTCTTCTCTCACCCATGATGACTGGTTGAACACATGAGCAAATGCAGTACTGTAAAACTACATGTTTTGGATGCGGGGTAACCGTAGCTTACCACTGGCAAAGTGGCAAAAGGGTTTTTATTGACAGGTACTGCACAGTCTCAAATATATGGTGATCTGAGATGGTTGGGGGCTGTGAGAAGTCAGGACTGAGGTCGCTGCAGGCAGAAGGAGGGAGTCACTGTATAAGCTATAAAACAGAAATTCTTGGCTTGATCAGACTATGACCTGGCGGAAGGGTGAAGTTGATGGTCAATATTTTATATCTGTGCAGTTTGTAGGTTGAGAACAGCTAGCAGCCTGTTGCCAGCACACCTGAACCAACAAGGAAGAGGCAGAGACCATGACAACCTAAAAATTATTCCTTAGTCAATTAACACACTGAACCCCTCAAGATGCCAGATTAGCTTTAGGGACAGGGTTAGGGATCGAAACGATCTCAGACCCAAGAGAGTTAAACTTCAAAATGTAACCTTAGGAACATTTTATTGTTGCTCCTTTGATTACATCCGCATACATATTCTTTCTTTTTACTTTTATGATGCACTGACGACATTCAGAGGTTAGTCTAATAAGTGTAGCCGGGGGATACAGCAGTATTTGGCTTGTAGGGTAACCTTAAATTCCAGAGTAGTGGCAAGAGCCATGCTAGATCCAGAGAAAATATACAATTTTATCAACTCTAATACCCTGAACAATAACCCAAAACCTTGACCTTAAAAGTAGAAAAAAGTAATGAAATATTAAAAAGACCAAGGATGAGAATAAAAAACTTACAAGCAAGTTTTTATCCTGGACCTTCTGCATGAGAGTTGACTTGCGCAACCACTGACCAGAACAACATTTTGTGTTATGTCTTCAATAGGTGTGACCTCTGCTCCTGGTAAACCGCAGTCTGTCTGCAAAATGAAATAGCGTGACAGTGTGAAAAATCAGATATAGATATTTATATATAGTTGGTGCCGAATTGCTCTTCCAGACCAATCTACCCTTGAGTGTGGTTGTGTAACATCAACCTTTTGAACAAGATAATCAAAACACAACTCACTTGTTAACCTTCTAATCCAGCCATGGGCCGCTGACATCTTCATTGTGGTCAGGCTGGAACATGCTTTGTTTGGGGGACAGCTTAACAACATGAGTCAACTTTTGCATAAAGTCCAACCCATCTCTGATGATTTAGTTTTTCTTTCAATGTCTTGAAAAAAATAAATTAAGATAATGCAGAAAGCAATGGACATGAATGTCTGCAGGGTTTTCCCATTTAAAGCTGGCCGCAAGTCCATTCAATCCATATCATTTCCTATCCACACCACATAGTGGGCAAAAACAGACTCTTAGTGATCTCTCCTTTACTGCATAGTATAGACTTGATTGCATTTTGATGCTGAGGTACACTACTCATACAGTAGATCACTTTTAGATGAACAGCAAGTCTGGATCTGGACACAGGTTTTTGAGTGTAGTCCTAGGTCTATAATTGACCACAATTGACAACTTTGATGGAGTTTTTAATTGTTTATTTTTTTAACCTGCCTTGTCCAACGTCAGCACGCAGTATGATGGTTCGTATGCCTTAAATCTTTTCCGAACTACAATGTCGATCGCCTGTTTACATTACTTGTGATCTTTTCCGACCCGGTGTTTACATGCATTGACTCACAAGATCGGAAAGGCTTTCAGCTATGCGCAGACGATCCACATTCCCGTTCATAAGGTGGCGATAATGCTTCGGTGAGTTGGGTGCCAACCGCCAACAAGCGCCCAGAAGAAGAAAACGACAAAGAGGGCATTGTACGGAAGTGACTTTTCGCCCATCTAACCGTCAAAATATGTTAACGGCTTTCAAAGTTGCAATGAATCAATCACTCTCCGATGCAGACCGGTACTGTTTTAAAGTCGCCATATTTAAAAATTAGACGTCTTTTCCGAATCTAATCGGAATTAAGCTGTCCATGTAAAGCCACCTAGTGACAATAAAGACAACAACAAAGAGATCCCATGCACAAGCGGGGCTGACATCCCCAATAACCAGCTCACCAAAGACCGGCCCAAACAGGGGGCCCACCACACACACCAGAGGGGCAAGGCCCCGCCCCTGACCATTATCCCTGAGGGAGTGGGACAGCGTGCACTGGGCCAAGGCAAAATCAAAAAGCCCCTGGGGCACTCCAGTTTCTAATTTAACTGGACTGTTATTCTAATTTTTACACTAGCATTCAGAACAATAAAAGAACAATTGCATGGGTAACACACACACACACATGAGATGAGATGACACAACAGAGCTTCAAATCGAGGAAGGGTATACTCTTAGGTGTTCATTCTTCTCATGGGGACTTTGAAACCAGTATCTTGAATCCAGCACCAGCCAACCAACGGCCATTACTATGCAAATATTCTTAAGAGATGCCTTAATTCATGATATTAAATGGAAGCGCCCCCATTCTGGTATAATGTAAAAATATAGAAATTACGTTCTGCAATCCAAATACTATAATCACCATGAGGAAGGTTTGAGCAGTGGGTTGAAGGAATTATCCAAATACAGATACATAACACATATATAGAAAAGACGGGGAGTTCTGCTTATCTCCTTCTGTGTTCCATAATTAATAAAGCAAATTTGTAGAAACCAGCGACACTCCAGACACTCTTGGGTATAGAAGCTTTTGATCTGTGCAGGGACGAGGATCTTTTCATAGAGACAATCAACAAAAACAGATCGATAGTCCTGACACTGGACCCAAGGTATCACTAACCACTGTTCCCGCTGCAGCACCGTAGGCTCAAAAGATAAAACAAGGTTACAGACTGAAGCCACGGCGAGTGCAAGTACCACTTCTGTTAATGTGATCCCCTGAGTCATAGTTTGCAAAATCCATCAGCATTCATACAGACTTGATTTGTTGGCGGACATACTGCCAGCACTATGCTTTCTCTTGACAAAATCAGCTTTGATTTTTGCAAGAAAATGAAGTCATCGAGGACGACACCGACACCAGGGAAAAGTGTTTATTCTGTTTTATTTTGTTAAGTACTGGGGGAGCAGTAGGAACCTTGAAGAGTGACGGCGGTGTGCATTTTCTCAAAAGAAAATACCTAGTTTGCTCTAGACCCAATGTGCTGGGTCTTTCAAAGATTCCTACTCCTCTCCCCTGATGCCCAATGCTTTCAGAAGGAGATTTTAATCTTTGCACAGTGAGCAAAATGTTGAATTTTAACTCGCGCATCACCTGCCTAACATGGCAGGTAAGTTATGTCAGATGACTTTTTCCTCCGTTTGAACTTCACTTGTCCAAAAATATGGTCATTCATTTTTGATGGTTGCCACCTCATCCTCCCTTTCAGACCTTCACCAGAAGAGTCGGTATCAAAATGGGAAAAAAATATAAATACCTCAGGACGGTCATTGGTAGGAACTTCAGATTTGAAAGAAATATTATGTCATTATTTTGAAGTTATTCCTAGATCTGTCAATGATTGCCTGGTAAAGCAAAATGACCTCAATGGATTAGAAACACATGAGACATATTGTGAAGTTGGCTGGGAGTGTTTGGTGTCCCCATGGCTTGACCGTGCACCTTATTCACTACCTCTTCCTTCAGGTTGTAGATTACGGGCGCTTTTCACTTCAATTTTCTAACCAAGATTCAGGTTTTTGTTTTATTTTTTATATTTGATCCTTTTAGATCACATCAAAAGTTTACAAGCATAGTAGGTCCTGTCATCATCGTATATGTAGGCTGGTCTCAATTTCATGATGATTGACTGGTTTGTAGATCAGTATCAGTTGTTTGCTGAATGTGTGGTGCCTTGGTGGGTTTGGGTCTGTTCTGATTAGCTGAATGAAGATTTTCATCTCCTGCATAATCTGGGTGGTTTGATCAGAAGCAGCATGGTGATGTAGTTGGGTTCACAGTAGGCATGAACATCCCAGCTGGAGGTTGAGATTGCATGTTCTTTCTGTGTTTACTTGGGTTCCTTCTGGGTACTCCTACTGCCTCCCCCAGAAACATACAATATAAGTGAATTGGCCGGACTGGTCAGGAATTAATTTAAGTTTGCTCCGTCGTGAACTGGCAATTTGTCCAGGGTGTACCCCGCCTTTCTCCCAATGTCAGCTGGGGTAGGTTCCAGCTCCCTGCAACCCTGAAAAGGATAAGCAGTTGCAGAAAATGGAAGGATGGTTTGTTCAGAGATGGTCAGCCTTAGAATTGTCTTTAACAGCAGCCAGTCTTTTGAACAATATGTTCTCTTAACACCAGCACCATGCAGGCAAGGATCCGGATGGTGAGGCTGGTGCCATATCTGTTAGCTATCAAGACTCTGTTTCTAATAGTTGTAGCAGTGTGTCGCATTTCAATCAGCACAGACTAGTGCATCTATGAACAAAATATGTTTGTTTGAACAAGGAAAGGAATTGTTCTAAAACGTTTAGCCATTTGGATCTTTTGGTCAAAGAAATCAATCTGTTTTGAGCGGCAGTAATATAGGCTGCTGAGTCTTGAGGGTAGATGACCTCCGAGATTTGGATCTGGAGGGCTGAGAAACCTGAGGATCAGCCACATGGCTACGATGGACGAGGAGGATGTCCCAAATTGCAGCATGGGAGAGCTGTGGGGGGGAGAACCATTTTTAAAGCAGTAAGCTGCTCTGTGATTGGTTAGCAAGAGGAGTGAAGCAATTGCTACTGGATGAGAAAAAGCTGCTGATGGACACGTTGATAGCCCCGAACAGTTACAGCTGAGGGGGATAGTGAATTTGCTAGCTGGATGACAGCTAGGTGGGAGGAGAAGAGACATAACTCTCGCAAGAGCTTCATTAGGCTGCAAGGGGGAATGAATGCGTGGACTTACAACGTGTGTTTTTGATTGTTTTGCCATACATGATGTCAGCTCATACTTTGTTAAAGCAACTATCGTAGAGAATACATGTCACACACACCTAAACTGAACATAACCAACACTGCACTTCTTTTTCATAATTTGAATCACTTATTCTACAGCTCTGTAAAGCCGGGAGTCAAGTACCAGTACAGCATCCAGGTGGAGGCAGACCATCTCCTCAGTCATCTCTCTCCACCTCTGCTCCACACCCACCAGCAACCTTACTGTGGAGACGGCCTCATACACGGGTGAGTCAATATAAATGGCTATATTATCTTAACCAAGCATGGGGACTAATTACAGATGAGATGGGAAATGAGGGTGATCATGTTGGTTCTTTCTCTACAGGTCTGAAGAGTGCGACGACAGTAACCTGTTAGATGGTGACGGCTGCTCCAAGAAATGCCTCAAGGAGAAGGGCTTCAATTGTAACAGTGAGTCAGTCCCATTCACTCCAGTCCGGAAGAAACACATATCCAGTCCATTATGGAATGACACACAGTCAAAGTGTGGTTTCTTTCAAAACAAAGACGTCATATACGTTTTCAGTGTAAAAGCTCAGCCTCTAAATAGTCAGAAATATCTAGTTTGTGCTTGCAGTAGTATTGAGAAAAATATCAAGCCAATCAAATCTAATTTACAAGACATGAAAGCTTCTGGCTTGAACTGAGTCCACAAGCCCCTAATGTAGCATCACCGCAGAATAAAAGAAAACAGATGAGTCCTTGTGTTGAGATGAGTTTTTGGTTTGTTAAGTCATAAGTCTTGTTTAGAAATCTGAGGCATTGTGACATTCGGTTGGCAGAGACGCACCAGAAAAACACTTTACTGCAGCAGTAAAGTAGACTGTTCAGTATCGAAACACATGTCAGCCAGGATTCTTTTATTAAATAGGTTTGGGCCAATGAAAGATTTCCTGCAATCCATATATCAGGGATTATTGATAAATTAAGTTTATTTATTCTTATCGATCTTATCATGCAGTGGTTTTGGATTGGACAATGCACATGCTTACAGTTGTGTTTAAGACGTTGGTGCCGTTTTTCATTTTGCACTTGACATTCTTTATCTAAAAGCAAAGAGTTTGTTATTATCAAATCACATGTGCAGCAGTCGGCCGGCTCTCTTGAGTTGGAGAGATCATAACCAGCTGTAAAAGCCTTTGCCTCTGACAATTCCTCTACAATGACCCGATAGTGAAGTGATTGGAGGCCACCTAGTAGTACCTACTCTGCCAGAATCAAATCATGCAAAGGGGGCTGGTTTCATTATTTCTCGCCATCCTTTTTTTCTGAACCCAACAAGAAGCTTAGCATCAGGAAAGAGTAATTGTGGTTTGGTTTTAGGCCTGGTTAATGTTTGATGAGGTTCAGGCAAGAATGCATGATTTGTTCTCGGATTAAACAAAGATTTTTTGGTAAGATGAGAAACATTAGAAACATTTTGTTTGTGGCTTCCAGAAAACAAACGTTTGAGTGTTCAAGATAGATTTACCTGTTAAGGCTCTTTCATCATGAAAGTCTAGATCTCAGGTTCTCTTTTTTTGTCTGATGTTTATCAGTTCAGTCTTTACCAGGAAGATTATAAAATTCCAGATGTTTCAGTGTTACTGATGGATTGTTGCTGAGTGCATTGACTGCTTACCGTTCCATGTCTAATGACAAGCTGTCACTTCCATGTACTGACCTACAGAGCATTCTTATTCTGACAAACCCTAACTAAAACCCTCAAACAATACATGAAGGCCATACCAAACAGCCATAACATTATTACTACCAACCTAATATCATGTAGGTTCCCCATTTAATGCCAAAAAAGCTCTGGATTGTTGAACTATTGACTCCACCAGACCCCTGAAGGTGTACTGACCTAGCTTGCACCATGAAGTTACCACCAAATTTTGAGGTAGGCCCCCTGTAGTTCGGACTTGTTTGTCCAGCACATCTCGCTGATGATCGATTGAATTGAGATCTTGGGAATTTTTAATACAAGTGAACACATTTAAAATGTTATGTTCCTCCTTCCATTACTGGACCATTTTTGACTCTTAAGAGCCATAACAATTGTCAACAAAACCACTGACAGAGAGCCATATAACCCACTCTTCTTCAAACTTAAAGCCCCCAAATTTAGAGACCTGGCTGATTTCAAAACAATGCAAATCATGTACAAAGTAAAAAAAAAATCAACAAGCTAAGGCAAGGGGACTAGAAAATGTTGTCAGCTTCTTCCTACTCCTTTTTGAACATGAAGAACTGTAATTTGAATTTCGCACTGGGATTTCAGTGTGTATTCGGTTTTTTTTGCTAATATATTTTGTTAAAGATGTTCAAATAATTCGAAAGGAAACCCTAAACAAACATTTTTGCAGTGTGTCAGGGAGCTTTATCCTATTCAAAGAGGCCACTTCCATTAAAATATTATTTTTCCATGAAGGGGTGCGCTTGGTCTTAAACATTGTTTATGTAGGTGGTTCGGTTGAAAGGAGCATCCATATGAACAAAAGGAATAAAGGCCTAAAGTATCACACAAGAAGAGCTTTGGTCCTCCAATAATGCAGCCTGGTGCCATCTCTTCCCCAGGTATGCACAATCTTGCACCTGGTCATCCACATGATGTAAATTAAAAAGTAGTATATCTGTCCATGCCACCATCTTCCATTGCTACATGGTCCAGTTCAGTTTGTGTTCTGATACCTTTGTGTTAGGAGCAGCATGAGCTATTCAGCAAATTGTGCTAAAGTTGCTCCTCTGTGAAATTGGACAACACAGGCTAGCATTCGCTCTCCACACACATCAATGAGCTTTGGACACCAGTCCATTGGTTGATCTGGGTGCTCCATCCCAGTTCCTGATTATAACCCATCAACTTCAGGACAAAATGTTCCCATGCTGCCTTATATATCCCACCCACTGATTGGTGCCTATGGTAATGAGATTATTCATGCTACCTCTCAGTGGTTAAAGTGTTATGGATAATTGGTATATACTGTTCTGTTTTCACACATGTGACTAGTTAACTCTGGGCCAGGCGGTTTAAAAAAAGGAGTAAAAGTTAACAAAAACATTCAGGAAAACACAGCAAAAGACAAAGAGGAGATGTTATTATTGTTTGTGAATCCACTATGGACAACAGTACAAAGTGTCTGCACCATCGCCAAGTCCAAAGCATGCACACACACCACAACAGAAGCCTTCAAACACATCCCCGAAGGGGGTTCACACAAAACAATCGAAAGGGAGCAAAAGTCTGAAGACCACATGTGTTTTAGACAATAGAATTAGTTAAACACATTTAACATGTGCAAGGCTGTCCAGCAAAGCCAGACATGCAGAACTGGGAACAAAGCCTACACGATTTGATTATGTCAAATAATTGGCTATTTACCACTAATGCACAGTGAATAGATTGCACGCCCTCCACATTTAAATCAGCCACGCGTCTCCCGGTGTCTCGGTGTCTCAGTGGTAGACTGCATGAGCCCCACTGTTGTGGTATGTGGTGTTCCTCCATCGTCTTAAAATTCAGCCTCTGTGTTACAGAATGTTCCCCCAGGCTCTGCTCAGTGGCCAGAAGCTGAGTTGAATAAGCACAGCTTTTATAACATCCAACTTTTTGGTGATATCAAAAATATTTCACAATATTTCTGAGAAGATGTGACAGGCTGGTTGCCATAAGACAGTATGCTGGGATACTTTTGCTCCGCAAGCTGTAGTGTTCCATTTGGATTCCCAGATCTACTTTTTAAAACAGAATCACATTATTAATCAAATGTGACCATATTCAGATATAAGTGGGCCTGAACTGAACCCACATGGCAAATGTGAGACCAGATGATAAGGATGAGGGGAGGCTTTTTTAAGTTTAGCTTTTTGTGGATCACTGGTTGCCATGTCTGTGTGAAAGTGTGTGAGGAAAAACTGTTGAAGTCAGCAGAGGAGGGATTGTGAGGTTTCATATAAACAGTTATCTACGCCATTTTCCATATATTTTTTCTTTCCCCGAAAAGTCAGAGAGATTACGGAATTGTCAACACCAACATTGCAGATCCTTCGTGTTAAGGCGATAACTCAAAAACCATGTAATGGATCATTTACAAATTTAATACTCATATAGACCTTAGTGGGAGGAAGAACTGGAGTGATTTGGGGAAAAGTCAGTTATCTGCTTCCAACACTAGGTGGAGCTTTATCTCCAAATGTTTTTTGGAAATAATTTCACCGTTTCACCGGTCCGATTTAGTCCAAATTTGGTGCTTATGAATCAACTCGAGGAGAGCTATCCTGTTATTAACATAATTCACTCACTAGGAACAGCTTCTTTCTTTTTTTCATGAAAAACTAAATCAGATCTGTTTCTGATTAAGTGCCACGAATGAAAGAGACTCAGATCAGATTCTGTGTGATTTGGCTGTTTACACTGTTAAGAAGAATAAACAGTTGAGTCACCTGTGACCAAACAATTGGCACCGAAATTGGACTTTCACAATATGGTGACTCATGGCATTTCACCAGTTTCATTATATTAATATTAATTAATACATTAATATTAATATAATAAATAAAATAAAAAAGATGTACCTCATGTTTGAAAATAAATTAGGAGGTAGGTAAAAGGGACTTTTATCTTTAAAATAATTAAATCTCTATTCATGAATAAACTTTTTCCCTTGAACAACAAAAATGGAAGAGGAAAAAGTGCAGAAATCTTTTTCTTTTTTTTACTTTTTGTCTGAGATTCAATTTATCATAGCAGCATTTTGTTTTTATTTTCTGGTCTTATTATAATAAAGATAATTGTAACTGTGGGGGTAATTTTATTGTAGTACTTCTCTAAGTATTAGACGGGTATTTTTACGTCAGAGCACGGCCTGAGGGTTTTACGTTCACCGCATTCAACCAAATGTGATGTTAATGGCGCAGAGTTAAATGGTTTTTGACTTAGGGAACATTGATGTGGATAAGATTTGTAAAACGATATAAGAAATAAACATGTAGAATGTAAGCAGTAATGCAAATGACTGGATAAGCATTAGTTTTGTTATCTCAAGCGCACATCAGAATTAAATTGCCACAATTAACAGCCAGTAGCAAATAAAGGACTTAATCTCTACAATAACAAATATAGTTCTACCGCTAACCTTAAGTTTATATGTCATATAACATGTTTAATTGTTTTCTATTGTCACTTTACAAACATCTGAGCTGCTTTTACGCCCAAATATCAGTCAGTCAATCAGTTTTATCTGTTTTATTCCATTCTATTCTATTATTAAGAAGCTTAGCACTAGTGGTGGATAAATATTCAAATCACGTAGTCAGACAATGCCATCTGGTGCGGGCACCAAAATGATTTTCTAGTCTAATGCATTTTATTGAAATTTAAATGTCAATGCCTGGGCTCTTTGTTTAAAAAATCCAGTCCCAATGTTACTGTCCTTAAGGGATAAAAATGATTAAAGAACGACAAAAATGATTGAAATCAATCCAGAATAGTTAGAACATTAAGCAGTATAATGTAATCTTATGGGGAGAAGGCATGTAACCAATAACCATTTGTTTTCACCAATTAGAGGCTTTTAATGTTATTAAGTTCCTGAGAACATGGAAATGATCCCACCTGTGTCTGTTCAACTCAGGAACTTTAAATAAACTGTAAAAAATTCTCTAGTTTCAGTTTATTTGTAGAATAAGATTTTTTATTGTTGCAATTTCTCTGTAGTTTCTGTTTCTCTATACTTTCTGTTTCTCTGTAGTTTCAGTTTCTTTGTAGTGTCAGTTTCTCTGTAGTTTTTGTGTCATTAGTGTCTCAGATTCTTTGTAGTTTCATATTCTCCATTGTTTCAATTTCTCGTTTTTTTCGGTTTCTTTATAGTTTCAGTTTCGCTGTAGTTTCAGTTTCTCTGTCATCTCTGTTTCTCTGTAGTTTAAGTTTATCTCTAGATTAGGTGACTGTACAGTTTCAGTTTCAATGTTGGTTCAATTTATCTGAAATTTCTATTGGTCTGTTGTTTTAGTTTCTCTATACATTACGTGTATACAGAAACGTCTGCACTAAAGGAGGATGTTCTCAAAGATTTATAAGCCAGCCTTTGGTGTTTTCTCCTTTAGAATCCAATTTGCACCAAGGAGCTTATATTTTTACCATTGTTTGTCTGCCTATTTATTAGCAAGATTACAGAAAAGACCAAACGACGGATTTGCATGAAATATGACCCTGAAGTAGGTTTTGGCATATCTTAGAGATAATCAAATATTTGTGACGCTATGTCATGACCTCGTGACGTGACATTATAATAACGTTTTCTTAACCATTGGAAGAGGGGGCTTTTTTAAACGTTTTAGTTCCTAAATGAATTGACCAATCAGCATGAAATTCTGCCCGGAGGTAGCTTTTGTCATCCCAAAGGTGATTAGGTTACAACATTGTTACATGGTGGAGGGTGGTGGCGGTAAACTAGAAACTGGCATTCACTGCAACCCTTGTCTGACACCATAGTCTCTTCCTTTTTAGGCCATGTATTTTTCCCCTGGTAGCAGGATGTGGTGTTAGGTTTGAATTGTGAAAGCTTGTTACAGTGATAGAATATCCGTCATCAAGTCAATAATTTACAGCGGGAAACATAGTGGTCCCTGAGACTGGTTCCTCCTCCACTGCGAGGTCTGGCCACGGTCTGACTGAGGCCATTAATATACATTTCTTGTTAAACAATGAAATAATGACTAGGAAAGACAATTTGGCAAAAAATGGATTCTCTAAATTGAAACACTTCACATATTTGTTTGGTTTGTCATGCTTCATTTGCTTGACCCAGTGAAACCAAACAAAGCCAAGTTGTCTCACACTGTTGCGTTAATACCATTTACCATATTTCTTCAGTCACCAGACTAACAACTTTTCTGGTCGTCTCCTCACAGAAAAGCCCCACATGCTGCATTCATTCAAGAAGTACTACTTTCAAGTTGTTTTTGCAGATAAAGTTAGATTGCATGGTTTGATTACAGCATGCAGACCTTAAATAGAAGACAGATGGTCTTAATCGTCCAATCAAACATTGTCAAGTAGTCCTCCTTTGTGAGACCTGATAAATACAAATACTTGGAATTGAAAAGACTTAATCATTTTCACAGGTGTTTTCAAAGCCGAGGTGGGCTGTTTGGTGAGTTCACCTAGTGTAGCATTGCCAAATGAACTTCAGATGACAGTATGACGTTCAACTCACTAGACCTAATTTTCCTTTCATTACAAACATTTTTCCATTAGCCAATACTGCAGTGAGCTTTTTAGTAACCTTTTTTTTTTTTTGTGTGTGATAAATAACTTAGTTAAACTAAAAAAAAGCTAAAGACATGCATGAAAACTTATTAACATTGACTTTATATATTCATTTATGCCTATGCCAGTACTTGAAATGCCTCTGACACAACCTATAGTGCTGGACTGGGTATTGGCAAGAACACAAGTATATGCACCAATATCTGCTACCTTCCACTAAGGTCCAGTATACCTGTGAGGAACTTAACAGATTTTTTGTTACTGCACAAGCAGATCATATCCATAAACGGAAAATGATGTGTTTCACTTACGATGCTTCTAGGAAGTGTTCACTCATGTAACTAATTGTATGCAGGATTGTACAAAAAATTACCTAACAGATTTCAATGGAACTGTCAGTAAGCTGAAACTGTACGTATTAAGCCAACAATGTGGTTGTGACAACAACACAGCAGACAAGTGATGCTGGAGGTCTATGTCATCCTTGGATGAGGCAAGCTAGATCATGCAATGAAGTATTTTTACCCTCTTCTGTTTGTTATTAAAGCTTTAGCAATTGGACTTTTTTGACGGAACACTAGTAAGAATGAGGACAAAAACAAGTATTAGCTGGCCTGCAGGGGTGTTTGGGATGAACCTGAGCAGGTCCAAGTGTAGACAAGGCGCATTTCATTTACACTGCTGGAAAATAGTCTGATGAGAGATCTGGGGGCAAAAAGTGAGCCACAGTCCTGGAGAACTTTAAGCAACTGCATCTACCCAAGGGCACATGAAGTCCACCTCCAGAACTCTCCATGAAAGCTTACCAAATATAGTGAAGGATAGAGACCAATGGCCTTGAGGCAAGATGGAAGCAGCCAGCACTGAGATAAGAGGAAATGAATTGGCAGTGATCAGAGCCAGCACTGAGGATTCAGAAAAGTATTAGTGGAACATAATGTGGTGTACCATCGTGTCTGTCGTGGAACTGGACATGGGCCTCTGTGGTCAGGAGGCAGAGCCGTCGTCACTTACTATAAGGTCGCCGGTTTATCCACAGCCTGCAGTATACATGTAACAGAGTTCCTTAAGCAAGATACTGAACATCAATTTACTCCTGAGGGCTTTTGCTGTTATGAATGACTACACCAGTCTATGAATCAATGTAATCCAGGTTGAGTTATAGTCATTGAAATTGAATGGTTCTAATTCTAATACTATAAACACTGCTTTTAATGAAATATGGTGTTCGCAAACATATTTTAACTTTTAAGTTATGGAGATTTAAACAAAAATATTAGAAATCATGGAAAATATTCTTAATAGTTCAATTTTATAAATTCAATATTTTGTCCATAGATTAATTCACCCATTCATTGAAGCATCAATACCAAAACAGACACAAGACCCTAAGAGCAAAAAAGAGACAGTTTCATGTCATACTCTAGAGTTAAACTGTCCAGCAATATTATATGGTATTTTTAGCCAAACTTTGCGTCAATATAGGACTGATAAAATTGAAGCTCGGGAATATATAATGAAAATAGAGTTTTAAAATATTCGTCAACACCATAGTCAGTATTTGTGTATTTTTATTTTTCTGTGCTGGACTTGGAACAGCTTTTGACCCTCCGTAGAAATATAATGATGCTGTAATTACTTTGTGATTTAAAATCAGATAACATTTTTTGAAAAACAACCTGAAGTCACTCCTACAGAGCAAGTGTACACTCAAATATACTCACATACATGTAAATATTTGCATGTGTATACACATACTTATACATACATATATGTACATAAAAAAGGGGCCGGTACAGTTAAACAAGAGTGAGCAAAACCATGTGCCATTTGATAAATGTGCAAGTTATGCTAGCAGCAGCAATAGCCTTTGGCCATTTCGTCGATAGAAGTGCGTTAATGTTCTGATCTTACATTAATTTGTTGAAATCTCATGGGAGTAGGTATTGAAGTCTGAATCTGTTGTGGGCGTGGCTTTTATGCCTAGTAATTATGTATATCTATGGTCTCTTGAAGAATGTTTGGGATTAACCTAACTTGTCATTTCAAATATTAGGCTTCCGTTTTTTTCATTCCACATGATGATATTAATGATTTTGTTAAAATCAATTGTAGCCGGTTTCATATTTAAGCTGTAATGTTGAATCTGTTGACAGCACCGCGGGTCAGATATAGTTGAGTGAACATGGCTAACATTTAAAGTAGCCAACCAAAATATAAAATAGATTTGCTGAGATTTGCTTCACTGACAAATAGATTTGGATGGGAGTCTAACAGTGGGGGATGAGTGTCTGCACTGCCAGATTAAGAAACCAGGCTTTATGTTTGTTCATAAATCCTCCTGCTCTCTCCTTCTCCTCTCCGACTCCCAAGGTGAACCTAGCCTGTGTTATGTTTTCGACGGTGACGGTGTGTGCGAAGAGTTTGAGCGAGGCTCCAGCGTCCGGGACTGTGGTTACTTCACACCTCTTGGCTACACAGACCAGTGGGCATCCACTGCCACTGCTTCTCACCAGGACCCCAACCACTGTCCGGTACATGCTGCCACTGGGGAGCCATCACTTACCAAGGTATGAAGTATGAACCACAGGATAAACTAAAGACTTCCAGATGACAGTAAATTTAAGGTTAGCAGCTGGCTAATCCACACAACTTGGTTGTCTGGTTGAAAGATGTCTGCACCTCTTGTGTCATGCCATTAAGCTTGACATTTTGGCCACAGTTTGGCCAATTAATTAACCCTCAGCCAGCACCAGACGTTAATGAGCTGAATCCTAATGGCAGCGTGTGAGTGCGTGTGTGTGTGTGTGTGTGTGTGTGTGTGTGTGTGTGTGTGTGTGTGCCTGCCATGCATCCATTCGTCATTTGACCTGTATATATTTGTATTTTAATATCTAACAGTGATTCCTTTTTTGATTATAAATAGCACTTTACAAATTATGATTATGATGATTATTATAATTATCAATCCATCCCCTTTCTGTAACTGCATTATTCTAGTCAGGGTTGCAGGTGGTTGGATCTTATTCCAGCCGGCATTCGCCATTCACACTCACATGCAATTTATAGTCACCGATTCACCTATTCTGCATGTTTTTGGACAGTGGGAGGATGCCGGGGTACCCAGAGAGAACCCAGGCAGGGTGGATTTGGGCTTGGATCCCTCTCGCTGTTAGGCAACTATGCTACCCACTATACCACTGTGTCGACTCCTTCCATCCAGTTTGGTAATCCGTCAAATAGTTTATCAGTTTGGAATACAAATGTTAATTGATCATTCCTGGAAATGGTGGAAAAATCTTTGCAACGTTACATAAAGTAAAAACCAAATGACAGACACTGCCCCGTTATCTAGATCATTCCTAAATCTAATGACTTGTTATTCGTCATATGTAAAACCATCCCTCCAGAATTCATGAAAAGCCGTCAAGTAGCTGCTAACAGACAAGTACTGTCGAAACACGATCTCCTTGGTGAAGGTAAAAGTCAACACGACCCATCAGATGTTGCTAAATTCCCTCTAGTTTCTGACTGGCTGGAGTTCCGCTAAGCACTATTGATCTCATTACTGCCACTGAAAGATGGAAACTGTATTCCAACATAATCCCTCCAGCCTGTGGTTACACAAACAACAGTTTAACATGAGACCCTTAAACCGACATTTCCCACACTATCAATACAATTAGCAACATTCCTCAGTTGAAATTTGACATTTTTCTTTCTTCCCACCTTTCTCTCTGCCAATCCCATTCCTTTTGTTATTCTTACCCTCCTCCTCATTGCTTGTATCCTTCATTTTTAGCAATGTGTCAAAATATTAGTAAAAAGAATTCCAATATGCCAGAGAGAAGCCCCTTTACAAACTTTGTTGTCTTAAATCTCTCTATGCAAGCCGCTGAGCAGAATGGCTTTGCACATATCTATCGAGGGCATGCTTGTAGAATATTATATGCATGCAATATGGCACATTAACTTTCAATAAGTAGGAAGAAGAATATGAATAGAAGAACAGGATATCCCCTTTTCTTTGTCACAGTGTGAGCACAAATACAGCGTTTCACACGAGGCCTCTTGTGAAGGTTTATTACTGCTTCTAATCCAGTCTTTAAAAAGGTGTTCATAATGGTCCTGCTTTTCTCTCCAGTAAGTGACATCCAATGAAGTACAATAAAAAGATTCAGAGTTAAGTTCAATCAACTCATTGACATACCAACTGCCGGTGAAATTTCAGAAGCTGCCTTGGCATTTAGTTGATTCAGTTTTAAATTTTTTTTATTTCCTTTTTTCTCCAGTTCTTCAATTATAATTTCTTTGATTATTTCAGTTTGTGTGCGCTTACACGTCCAATTCTTTGTGGAAATTATTCCATTCTTGATTACACAGATTCAAGAGTTGTCACTGTTGGACTTTGGGCTGATCTCAAGACAGGAAAAAAGGCTAATATAATTTATTAAATTAGAACCGTCTGTAACTGAGATTATATGAACCTTCTGTTGTACCACTGTGAAGTGGGAATGTGAAAAAGCCACAATTTCGATATATGCCAATATAACCAAAGGGATAACCGGCCTGTACATGAACGTCCATTACATTTGGTTACCTTTTGGACAATAAAACAAGGTAATGAAGTGAATATCATACATTATACATGCCTATAAATATTTAACGTTGTGTATTTCACTTGTTTTTTGGTGAAGCTCTGCAGGTACCAGCACCTAGAGGTGAGCGAGACGCTGCCCAACGACGCCTGGTTCCCTTGCACCGCTCAGTTGGACACAAATAACAACCTAAAAGATTCATTCTGGCTGAAGGTACGTGTCTGTGTGCGTTTTTGCACATTTTGTGCTGCATACTTTTTAAAAAATGGGTTTGAAATACCTCCCACACAGATTGCTGGCTCAAACCGCCGCACACCCACACATTCCTGACTTTCTAACAATGGCATGAGTCACACAATCCGTTGGTTACTATAATTACTATTTTTCCAGGTCAACTGTAAATTATGGGTACAATTTATTTGTAGATGATTAATAAATAATAACGCTGCACTTAGTTGTTTCATTTTTTACCCAGTACATTGTGATTAAAGTCAGTAAACGATGATCATTATCAGTTTAATAACAGGGGTGGAGCCCAAAATGTATAATTCAAGGATTACAAGTATCTAAATAAATATCATAGTCATCATAAATACATAATGGATCATTCTAATCACAGTAATCCATCCGGAAAAAGCAATATTATATTATCCTACTTTGATCTGAATCATTGAAAAAGGGTTAAGCATCATTGATTGGTTGTTTATTTGTGGTTAACAATGGTGAACATATGGTACTAATGACATTTATTGCATTGACAGAGAGTCTCAGGAGTTTCTGTTACAGTTAAAATGATTCTCATACCTGATTGATCTGCTTTTCTTTAGAGCTTCAACATTCTTTAGCCAGCAGAACTTCACTTAGATGGCCAAGTGTGTTTACTACACCAAATATGGACTCAGCTTTGCATTCCAGACCTGTCCCTGGTTCTCATACTTAGTACTTTTGTATTACTTAATGTTTCCCTAGCCACGATGGCCTCAATCAACTCTGCCTGTCCAGACTAAGTGCAGGCTAGCTGTGGATTTGACGGATAGCTTCATAACCTTGTCCTCCATGCCCTAGATTATAGTGTACTTTACAGTCATGTGACGGCCTCTTTCCTCTTTCATTTTTGTCACGCTCCCATCATTTCCACTTTTTTGTGACTCTTCTTTCCATCCCCTGCCTCCTTTATGGATGCCCCCTTCATCCGGCACATCTCTGCAACCTCTCTGGAGTGCCTCTTTATCCTCAAAGTCTCTTTCACCGCTTGAAAAGCCTTGATGATAACACCCATGTCTGCCAGCGCTCCCTGAAATAACTCTTTTTCTCTTCAAGTGTCTCTAAAAGGCCTCTCTCGCCTTAAATATCTCGTCTCGCTCTGTCTGAGGAGTGTTGCTTAGCCGTCCTATCATAACCTCTGCCAGCTCCGTAAAAGGCAGCCGTCTCATTTAACAGTTCTGCTTTTTCATCTAGAAGCCCTTTCTCGTTTTCTGAAAGGCCTTTACAATTTATTTCAAGGTGAAAGTCAGACTGAGTATGAACCACTCTCAGGCGAGACTCACAGCGCAGACGGCGATTAAATCACCTGTCACATAGGATATTTAATCACAGTTAGATGGATTTAAGACATGATACAAGTTCCATCCTTGGACTTGACTTTGAACTCATCGGGTCAGACCTTGGGCTCTGGAAGAATAATGTGGAGTCTGTCCTGTTTGTGGAACAGTGGACCTGCTCTGCCCTTGCAGGCATTCTAAAGGGTTGTGGGAATTTGCTTGTCCAGTTCAACTTGTGTATTGTGGAATCACGTTGCTATGAATCATCCTGTCCCTAGATGACGAACGTTAATGCTCTTATTGTTGGAAGAAAGTCAGTCAGGCTGTGTGTGTCGGACTCTGCCCGGGTCGTCTCTTGTCACAGATCCTCTTTGTAATATTCATGAACACGCCCTTGGGACGCCATTGAGGTGTAGGGAGGTGTTTCAGACATCCAGAGGGAGCTAGAGACACTGCCTCTTTGCATGGACAGAAGCCAGTTGAGGTGCTTTGGGCATCTGATTAGGATGCCTCCTTGACATCTCCTTTAAGGGTTATTTTGAGCTTCACCTCGTCATCCTCCATTTTTCACCTCTCACTATGCAGGTGAGTGACCAAACAAAAGGACTTCCTAGTAAAAAGACAAGAACAAGTAACAAGGATACCTGAGCTGGTAAACTGCTGTGTTCACTGGAAAGCAAACTAAGCGGAGCCAGCGGTCCAACTCATCTGGACTCTAAAACAGTCTTCTGTAAATACATTTTACTGATGTGATTACAAGCTGACAGAGCAGTGCTGGAATGAAGCCATTTTAATTCTAAATCTACTGTGGCCAATATCTTTTCTCACAGTTCAGTGTTTTTCTTGCTATTAAAAGTTATAATGTCTGCACAGATGAACAGATCTATCAGCTCGTTTATTTCTATCTTTGAAATAATCGCCTCTGCTGTCATGGTTCCAGGTGGGATTTGTCCATCCAGGAGTGGCTGCGTCTGTGATGGTGTACTTGGCTTCAGATGGGTCGTGGTCTGGGGAGCAGTGTCGGAGGACCGCCACAATCCTCCTGTCTGATACTACTGGCAAGAACCACTCACTAGGTACTTTTTACTCCTATTGATTATCATTTGTTTGATCATTGTATTTATAATAAAGTAAGAGAATTCTATATGAAACCGCAGTCACAGAAGATAAAGGACTGTGTGACACCCTTTCATCCTCTTAGGCACACACGACCTCTCATGCCATCGGAACCCATTGGTTGTGAATGTGACCCATGACCTCTCTCAACCCTTCTTCATCACGGCCTCCGTCATCCTCCTCTTCTCCTCGCCCTCTGTGGCAGTGGGAGGTGTGGCACTGAGGACCTCCTGCCACTTCAGCACCTTCGCCCTGACCGGGTGCGCATCAGAGGGTGGGCTCTCCCACGACTACCTACTTAACACACACACACATACACATGCACACATACACACATGCTTTCACTCACATGCGAGATCACAATGCTGAATATAAATTGAATTTCTTAATTCAAGCAATGTAACTTAAGATCCAATAAATCAAATTTATTAGAATCCAGCATCAACTTTATAAGATTTGAAAATGTTTTATAAAACAGGGGTGCTCTCTATATTACTCTTGCTACTTGTTGTCTAATGTTTTAGCTACATGATTTCTATAAGCAGGAAGCATGACGGCGTAATGGGTACCACTGTTGTTTCACAGCAAGAAGGTTTTGGGATCAAATTCACCTGTGAAGCTGAAGCTGGTACTTGGTTCCCTCCTCAAGCTCCTTTCCTCCTGATTGTTTGCACATGCTGCGTTCCTGACAGGGGGGGCTGTGTTGTCAGTGTAGTCCCGTATGTGCCCCCCCTGCTCTGGCTTGCTGTTCCACTGGGGGTCTGCTGGGGGTTGTGGCCCTCCTTGATGCTGGGCTCGGTGTGGGGGGGCTCTAGGGGTTGAGGGATCTGGCTGCCCCTTTGCTTCCGTGGGGTCCATGGTGTTTTGTTTTGTTTTTTTGCGTGATGGACCGTGCATGTTACTGCTTGGTCACTCATGTTTGCTTTCCAGGCTATGGGCCTGTTCACTGTATGGGGGTCCCTGTGCTGCTTTTTGCTCTTCGTCCCCGTTATTCTTCAGACGTGGGCTGGGTTATTCGGCTTCTATTTGACTCTGGAGAAGTCCCTGTTCACTGGTGGGGGTCTTGCTGCACGGCCCTGACCCAACACACCTGAATCTACTATGACCCAATTTTAAGTATTACTTGGGGTCACCAGTGGCGGGTCAGCCAGTGTTTGAAGTCAAAATTGCTGCTATGTGATCAGTTCTCAGAACTCTTGAGGCTCTTGGCTGGCTGGGGGATCATAATACCACTACACAGCTCATTAGTGTTGATGGTGGCTCAGATGGTAGAGTGGTTGTCCACTAATCTGAAGGTCAGTGGTTCAATCCCCCGCCACTGCAGTACACATGTCAAAGTGTCCTTGAGCAAGGTATTGAACCCCAAGCTGCTCCCAATGGCTGTTCCATTGGGGAGTGAATGATGGCGTGAATGGTTACTGCTCCTGATGAGCATGTGGCGCCTTGCATGGCAGCCTCTGTTATCACTGTATGAATGCTGAGTCATTTTGCATATGTGCTTTGAGTGGTCGAGCAGACTACAAAAGCCCTATATTAGTACAGCGCATTTACCATTTAGTGTTACTGCAGGTCTAATTGTCCTTGTTTGTCTTATTTTGTCTCGGTTTCACACAAGGTAGATTTTGCCCTCTTTGATGAGAAACCGGTATTAGTCCCAAATGAAAGATGATAGGTTAGTCTTTCAAGGAGGGCTGCTGTAGGTTACATGCACGCACTCATATGCACAGAATTAATAATAAATTGCTGCTGCAAACTTTTAATATAGCGTTTGTCTCAAAATTGGCAAAACTCGCATGTAGACAGATTAAGGAACAAAAAAGAATTTTTGTCCGGGTTTTGCCTTATCTCTGGCCTTATGTTAGAGAAAGGCCAACATAACAGAGGACAGTTGAGGGACAGGGTTTTGTCTGTTATAATGAATGTGCATTTAAGAGGAGATTATTATTACAGGGGACTATGGTTTTGTACGAGGCTCTGTTCTTAAGATGAGGTCTAGTTTGGAGAAAGACAAAGAAAAAATGCATTCCGGGTTCAGTGAAGTCTGATATCTTCCTGTTTTGCTGTGCTATTTCTCTCCTGAATGAAATGTGTTCCAGAAGTAGATTGGTCAAGATTGTGATGTGATATTGGCGGTAGTTGGAGAAGTGAATAATGAGTTTATGTGTTTGGGTAGGAGGGAATTTGTAACTTGTGTAACATCTCCTAGTAAGCATTATGGCCGAGAGCATAGAGTTGTAAGATCCCTTGGATCAATCCATCTGAACGTGATGATTACCCCCAATGTTTTTAAGAAGCATCTTGACCCACTCAGATGCGATGAACATTTCTTGCGGCATTATAACTGTGAATTGAGCAAGAGGAGTCAGTGAGTCAGGAGTCCTGACAGAAGAAGGTGAAGGAGGTATGAGAGGATCAAGGGAAGGATTTATTTATACTGTAAATGCTTATAGTAATGCGTTTAATACATGAGAGATGCATTGTAACCGCCATTTACAAATAGATGTAGTCTTTTCCTGGAGAAGAGGTCATTATCGGCGGATTTAACCTTTGCGGTGTTTCCACTCATAACTAACCAACACTCTTCCGTCAACAGGATTGGCCGTCATGGCCAAATCACTGCCCCTCCCTATAAGGGTTTTTTAGCACAGAGCCATTGATTCCCTCCTTCGCTCACTTGATAGGCCATCTAGGATGGTAGTAGAGGTGATAAGCATGTGATCCTGGTTGCGGACACTGATGGCTCATGGTACACTTCCTATCAGGGATTCTCCTCTGTTCTGTCAATCCGAAGGTGTGTTTGAAACAATAACATCCTCCGATTGACAGTACATACTCTACCATGCTCTCCAGAATACTGAAATGGACCAGGAGAAGCAGAGTGAGCCAGACAGAAAGCATTATTTCACTTAGTTGACTTTTATCTCATGTTTTTTTTACTGTTGGAGGAAACCAGACTACCCGAAGAGAGAACCCTCCCAAACACAGGGAGAACATGCATTTTTGAACCAAGACCTTCTTGCTGTGAGGCCACTGACTACACATTAATCAAAACTTCATAATGAAAATATGATTATCGACCAACAATGAGCCACTCCTGTATCTTACTTGTATTTTTTGGGATAGACGTATACATGTTCCGTATCCCAGTTTCTTTGAGAATACCCAAGTCAGAATATTGGTGTTTCTCAATATCTGAATGGGGTGTTACTACGGGTATTTAAATAAGGATATGATGTTTACCAAAACAAATACAGTATAGTCCTCACCCTTATTATTAGGGGAATTCTGGTGTGCGTATAAACACAGTCATTGTCCTCACTCCTAGCTGTAAAATCCAGCAAACTTCAAAACTTTTTTCACCCATACAATAGTGCATTAATCCTGGAAACGTGTAAGCGGAATAAAAAAAGTGAAGTTCCTCCTCTTTACTGCTTTTAGTTTCACAACACCATGCTAATATTTTCCATAGCTGTTACAAGCAACTGATTGACGTTTCTTACCTTGTTTCTCATGCCCTGTCCTCCTTTTTCCTTCTCTCCGTCACTACAATAGCTGCTTTCGGCAGCCGTGCCAGATGGACAGCTGCAGCCCTCCACAGATAGAAAACGCCTTTGTCAGGTAGGAATGTTTGGAATAAAACTCTGACCAGTGTAAGAGATGAAGAAGCCAGGAAAAGAACCATATATATATATCAGTGTGTCTCTGTAGGTGCACAGCAGGAGGGGCGGCCTTTCACTGCTCGGTTCAGTGTCATCGTGGCTTCAGTGTCACCGTCATCAATGGCAGGGAGACCCCGCCCCACCAGGTAACTGAATACTGGATTGATGTTGAAGTAATGTTGTACAATGTCTTTTGAAAGTTATGCTGTCCTCCATAATGCAGTACAGATTTTTGCTATTTATTTATAATTATAATCATTATTCATGACTGGCATGGACAAAGTACGAGAGGCCAGATTGAGATGGTTTGGACACATGAAAAGGAGGGATAGTGGATATATTGGTAGAAGGATGCTGGATTTAGAGCTGCCAGGCAAGAGAAAAAGGGGAAGATGAGGAACTTTCTGAATGTAGGGAAAGAGGACATGCAGTTGGTTGGTGTGACACAGCAAGATGTAGAGGAGACAGGATGATGGAAACACATGATCCGCTGAAGCAACCCCTAAAGGTAGCAGCAATAGAAAGGAGAAGAGGAAAGAAAATTTATGACTGGCATGGGGCTTGCAGCGTTTGCTTCCAACAAAGTATTACTCTGCTTATTTGTTCTGCTATTCGTAGTATCTTATTTTCCTCTGCACACGCAACATTTGTGGTTACTTTCTCTTTTGCTTCCAAAAAACTTGGGTAGTAATTATATCTCCTGGGTAAGACGCAAAGCAAAGGCTTAGATTTGGGGATGGGAGTCGGTCTTAATAAAAGCCTCAGTATCTCAGTAGATTGATACTTAGAGTAATGCAAAAACCACATATTCTAGATTTAATATTTGTTGACCAAAGATTTCAGCAATTCAGTGATATTCCTTATAAGTGACCAGATCTATTTTTTGTACTGGTGTTGTTTTTGAGCTTATGTAATGGCACTCATTTTCCTTAAACCATTTAAATCAGAGAAGACAGAGAGAGAAAAAGATGAGTGATTCGTTTAATTGATGATTTGAGATAATTTGTTTATTAGTCTCTATAGTGATTGATGGGTTTCTGCCCTGAGCAGCAGCATGGAATATCCTCCCACTTTGAATTCTGGGATATAGGTGGTGGTGGCTGATGACTCTGCGAGGACTAGCTAGTAATGGGGAGTTGGAGTGTTGCAAACCAGCAGCACAAAATAGCTAGATGAATGGAGGGAGAGTCATATGTAAAGACAGCAGCCGATGATGTGCTGCCTCAATATTTTTCAAGTTATATCTAAAATCATTCAGTCCTTCTCCTTCTTCTCCTCCTCCTGCTTCTTCTTCTTTTTCGGCTGTTCCCCCTAGGGGTCGCCGCAGTGGCCAATCCAGTTCCTCATATTGATTTGGCACAGGTTTTACACTGGACGCCCTTCCTGACAAAACCGTCCCTACTTATCCGGGCTTTGACCGGCACTACAAGTAAACTGGCTCAGGAGACCTATGTGGCTGGGTTTAAAATCATTCTTTTTCTTAATTAACAATATCAACATAAAGGAACTTTAAATTACCCCTAGCAAATGAAAAGGCTGATTTGGCCGTTTCTTTCTTCTGCCATAATAAAAGAGTAAAAGTAGACTGTTGCTCCTTGGTATCTGTTCCTCTAGTCAGGAGCAGCTACTCCTCAGAGACGAGTAAGGTGTTTGAATAGCCTCCTGGTGCATTTCACATAAAATGTAAGCAACTTCATTTCTTTTCTCGAATGCATTCTGTGACTGGTAGTATCTGTGGTGTTTGTGCTCTATACCAGCGGACACGTTTTTATAGAAAGTAGATATTGACCCCCTCTTCTCTGTACTTCTAATACTTGTAAAGCAAACGTTGCATCTGTAGTGCTGTAGTGCTTCCTATAGTCCAAGGTACTCCTGCCTGACCTCATAAAACTTATCTCAAAAATTTTAAGAATTCTACAAAGTAGTTATTTACTCCCAGCATCACTGGCACTGGATACATCTCTCCATCTCATGCAGTAAAAATGCCCTTCATCTTGTTTTCTGTCTCCCACCTACTTTATTTTTCTTGCAGAGAGAGACTCAACTGGAGTGCTTCCACGGTTCATGGGATCGAGTCATTAGCTGTCAGCCTGTAGACTGTGCCCTGCCTGATCAGTCTCACGTCTACCATGCAATATTCAGCTGCCCCTGGGGAACCTCCTTTGATAAACAGTGTTCCTTCACCTGTGGATCACCAGCTATACTTCAAGGCAAGTCATGGATTGACTATACTTATAGTCAAATAGTGACGGACTCATGACTGGGAGAAGCCACTGACAGAATCTACTGTCTCGACTCAACATTCATGTTTTTAATCGCTTATGAAAATGACTTTTTGTCCTCATGCACCTCTGAAAAATATAATATTTGTGCCACATTAAGTCAAATGTCAGATTAGATTCACTTTCACCTCCTAATATGAGTTTAGCTTCCTGTTCTCTGCTGCTCCCAACAGTTACAGCTCAGTCTTGTGAACAGACCGACCACAGCAAGAAGCTGTCACTAGCAGCTTAAAGTTTAAAGTCCATAAAACAAAATGGACTTTAAACCTCCATTATACACAATTATCATTTAAGATGGTAGGCCTGCTTTGTACAGCGCGCATCCTGTTGTGGTTAAAGACAATGTTAATATTAAAACTATTTAGTCTGAAAATCAGCTAGGACAAGGGGAATTAATCCACAGTTTCGCAATAAAATCACAGTTGTAATGCTATTTACCAAATCAGAGCCAAGTCTTCTCTCACTGAGGCTTACACCTTGTATGGCCACTCTTTTCTCTTTCTTGCCCTGTTCTAAATTCGTATGCAAGATAGAACATGTGCCATGTCTGGGAGTACTCCTTAAATTTTCATCCTCAGACCAGATGCTTTCGGTGAAGCGATGATTCAAATAGTTTTCCATCAGATAGTAATGAGAATGAATATTGTGAAATAAATAAAATAGCGTCGGCTGCTCCACATAATTCAAGTTTTCACTCATCAGTATATAGAATATTCTATTACAGAGGGGGCGTCATGTTATCTCTTGCATAAACCAAACTAATAATAATAAAACATAAATGAGGGAAACTTAAATACAAGAAATTTCTTAAGGAGAATCTGTGAGTTGAAGCTCCAGCACAACTGGGACATGCAGAAAGACAATGATGCCAAGCAAAAGAGTCCACCACTGAATGTATTGAACATTCAGTGGTGGACTGTTTTGATGGAGTGGTCTTGTCAAAGTCTGGACCTCAAGCCCATTGAGAAGCACTGGTGGGGCCTGAAAAGATCAGTTCATGCTCACAAACCTTCCAATGTGGCCTCACTAAAATCGTTCTACAAAGAAGAGTGGAGCAAAGTTCAACCGCAGTGATCCGACACTGACTTCCAGTTGTTGGACTTGTTTTTCTGTGTTGCTGCTAAAGATAGAACAACTAGATGCTAATTTCATGGGGGCAAATCGTTTACACCTGGTTGATTTAGGTATGGGATACACATTTTGCCTGATGTTTAACTCAATCTTTATTTATTTTTAACTGACTATTGAACTTCTTTGAACATGTCTGAAATGCCCCAGCGTTAGTGACTATAATAATTCTTTATAATTTCGAATCATTGTTCAATTTATTCATTAAAGATGACAAATTCTGATTCTTCAGATTCTGTTGTGCAGCCTCATAAACAAAATTAATGAAAATACAACACCAAATTCAGAATCTTACTGATACAGTTAGAAACAGGGCATCGTAAACAAAGTGTATTTTTCTGTCAGACATAAAATCCTGTTGATTTGGAATCCTCCCCTTCCTCCTTAGGTGACAGTGATAGGTTGCTGTGTTTGGAGGACGGCCTATGGTCATTTCCCGAGGCCTACTGCAAGATCGAGTGTCCAGAGGTTCTAAGCATTCCAAATGCCAAGCTGCTAACAGCGGAGTGTCTGTCGTCTGGACACGATGTTGGCTCCGTCTGCCATTACAAATGCAACACTGGCTTCTACGTAACAGGGAGCTTAAAAAAAAAGACACCAAGGTAAGTTTTTTGTGGACAGAGAGGACAGCTGCCATGCTTTGGGAATCATAATAGAATCTGCAAGTGCACGGAGCTTTAAGCCAGTGTCTTTTCAGTCATGGCAACCTATGATAATATGTAAATCTCATATTATACCCGTCTAAAATTTGTTTAATAATGTACACTCCATCCCTCCGATGGCTAATGAGAGATTGGGATAAATTTGACTTACTATCAGTGGGAAACCGGAACCTTGTAGAATGCACAAAACTGCTCTATTCTAGCCAAATGGAGGAGAGATAACAGATTCTCATTGAGCAAACCACCAGTAAAGGATATCAGTTTGAGCATCCCCTAGTCTGTAAACCACGGGTAATCAGTGTTGTCTATTAATTCATTATACTTTGGCGGCTCCGACAGTTTAATTTGTCCCATCACATTCTCAAAATGATCTAAAAATGTTTTCAAACTTCAAGATTAAACAGGCCCGCTCCTTCCAATGCGCAAACTACGCAGTTGCGTAGGGCACCCAGGACCGATGAGTGGTGGTCACATAGTGTCAATAATATTTTCAGCTGCGGAACCACAGGCACACATCACTCCTCCAAGACACTTAAAAAGCCGCTCGTCCGAAATGATAGAAACAAATCAAGAGCGAGAGAGGCAGAGCCAGGTAGAGTGTGCAGGAGAGAAAGGTAGAGAGAGATGTAGAGCTTATTATTTTAACATACCAGCAGGTATGTTAAAATAATATTCTTAAAGTCAAATTATTTGCACTTCTCAACTCAAGTTCAACACAGCACTAAATAGAGAAAGGAGGAGAGTCTCTGCCTCAGCTTCAGATTTTTCAGAGACAGTATTTATTGTCAATCATTGTCTTATACATTTTTTTTTTTTTTCCACTCAATTTATATTTTGGACAATTTGCCTATAATTGGGTCTTTTTTTGTTTTAATATGAGCTAATGTGTACCAGGAAGTGGACCAGATGGGGATAAGCCCTAGGACCCTCCTAGAAGGTCGGGGGTTGCCTCCCCATAGTTTCTCTAAATTATGTGGGAAACACTGGGTAATACATTACAATACCGGGAAATTCATACGATATATAGTATAGAAATAATCATAGCGATTGTGCAAATATAAGGCAGCTTGTAGTTGTCAGTCCAAGTAAGGTTAATTAAACAAAATACAGACCAGGTAATGAAAGGGATATACTGTATTTCTCCAATTGGGCTGATATTGCCAGAAGCTGTAGGTTCAGCAGAGGTAGCTGCAAGGTGGCAAGATGAAGACAGCAAATTAAAATCAGTGTGAATAACCCGTTACAGAGCGGAAAGTGCGAAAAGCATAGTGAAAGAATGCTGAGAGTTCAGACGGTTCTGATGGGTATTGTTAAGGGTTGGTTAAGGATCCCTCTCTCTGCTACTTACATAAAGGAGTCAGACCACAAACTCCGGTTTCACAGCCTTCAGTCGCTCCCTGTGCTTATTAGGCTGCAAAAGCTCAGTTTGCATGAATACATCATCAAAATGGTAGCAGAATTGCAATAGTCGACCTCATCAAATGACATCCAAAACCCAAAGTCATGTCTTTATATTCGGCCAGTTGCTCCTGTGCCAAAAGTGCATGCAAATGAAATCCACGATGGACATGGATCCAGTCAAACAGTGCAAATGACACCAATTCATAATTGGAATTCAATCTATTTTCAAGAAATTTCATATGCTCAGAAATTAGGTCAAAAAGTGCGCAGCTATTTGAATATTCAATTTACAAGAGATACAGGTCACGACTTATGTATGAGCTTATACCTGAACGTACACAATTTGTCAGGCGAGGTGAGATTTTATTCTCGGCCTTTCATTCTAGCAATAATTTTATCATCATCATAGACGGTGGATGTAAACTACATTAATTTTTTGCCCTCCATGCCTTCCTCATGCAGTAGTTTGTGGTTGGTTTAAAGGGTAGAACAAGTTATGTGTGTGGATTTGTAGTGCAGACAACTCTAAAGCAACTCTGTACATATGATTTGTTCTTGGTTGACATCGCCTTAAATCCAAAATACTTCCAATCACCAAATAATGATCTGCCGCAAATAACAGTCTTTTCCTTCTGGCTCCTTCAGACATGTTGGCTATTTGTTGCATAACACTGATCATGTTTTAACATAAACATTGCTCATCTGAACTGCATCCAGAAAATGTTTGCACAGGCATTGCGGTGCGTTGTAGTGCTGTGATTGGACATCCAGTGGTTTAGGGAGTGCCTGATTTCTTTTGTCGCATAAATTTCTATTGACGAAACACACATTTTAAATGTTAATATCTCTTTCATTTAATTTTGGGAAGCCGAAACGATGACAGAGAGGATATTTGATCAATTGTGCAGCCGTAGCTATTAATGTAGTCATAAGCCTGGGCATTCTATGAGTTAAAGAGCATTTGAGTCATATTTTGATCATGTATGGGACAGGGAATGATGTGCATTTTTTATATTGATTCATATAAGAATTTTAGCAGTTTAGTTTCAGAATATTTTTGAGAGGACCTCTGACAATCTAAAACGACAAATTATCAATTAGATATGTGATTATTTTGTCGTGGTTTTTACAAGGGAATAACCTTGTGGATCAAAGTTGATTTTGCTGTGGTGACCCCTAAAAGAAAGAGCCAGAAGAAGAAGAATAGCCTTCATTGACATGATGCAGGTTGTGGAATGGCTTCAAATAGACAGCAGGCCAAAGTAAATGCAGCTTTTTAACATGCATGCCTCCCCCAGTAATGGAGGAGATTTGTCTTTACTTTATTTTCCAAAATTCCCATTACGTACTTCTGGATAAAATGAGGATCTTTGATTTAGTAGTATAACAATGCATCACATGAACACCCCAATCCCAAGGGCAAAATATCGAGGTGTACAGCTTTAAGAGGCATTTTGCGGTCTTTCATCTTTAAAAGGATATTTTGTTTCGGAACAAGCTCACATTAAGGTCTAATAAAATATGTACTGCACACTGGGCCTCACCATTACTTTGCCAATCGTATTCGTTGTGTAAGTGCTCATTACTGAGCGCCGTTCTCATGTTGTTAATGAGATGAGGGTTAAGGAGACACAGCCGTTGGGATACGTTTATAACCCACTTTACATCTAATTTCTCTTTACACTTTTCATTTCATGAGCAACCAAGCAATTGGGCCTCGCATAGTAATGATATATTTTTCTTGTTTTGTCTTGAATTGGAATTTAATTCAAGTTTATCAAATGTCTCTAACAAGCTGACATTTACTCTCACAAAAGACCAATAAAAATATGGAAATGTTATAGTTCTGTATTACTTTAAATTTCCATCTATAACTGTATAGTGAGAAACCGCTCCACATAAAGATCCATTTGCAGCTGGATATCTTTATGAGTTAGGCTTTCTCAAACATGTGTGTAAACATTTTAATAACCCCTGAATGCTTTATTAGTCCAACATGTGAGAGTGCACAGCAGCAGCTATTAAAGAGCTTTAAGCAGTCGTTTTACTCCTACTTTTGACACATGTTCCCAAATAAACGTAGAATGTAACACATACTGTATGTTGTGTGTATTTACACACGTCATGCTCCATGCATAGCTTCTTTTTTTCTTTTTTTTTTTTACTGTAGAATGGACTGTTGTCATTTGCACAGTATGTTTTCTGTTCCTGAGACTATAAAAGCAAATGGGTTTAGCAGTGAAAGTGAGCAGGGTCACAGGGTGCATGTGGGTGTTGACAGGGTCCGACATAATAAACCTGAATTCACCCCCAATCATTAAATAAAGGTCATTTTAACTATATTTCCTTGTCATGTTGACTGTATGCACCAATTAGCCACAACATTATAACCCGATGTAGGTCCCTTTTTGCCTGTGCGGAACTAGAATAGCTCTTCTAAAACAGGATGACTTTTGCTCTCCACATGTATTCATGAGCTCTGGATCCATGATCCGATACCATTCGTCTTTCCTTAGACCACTTTGGCACCAATGCCGACTATGAACACCTAGAACACAATGAGCTTGTTAACCCTGATATCACTATACAGTTATAGATGGAAATTTAAAGTAATACAGATATAAAACAGAGTTTTCATCAGTTCCTAAGTTAAACTCTTAGCCAACTGAGACATAGTCACACCACCAAATGTAAAATAGACACCAATATCGAGACATGCACTGATATAGTTTCATTTTTTATTAATTCATCATTATTACTGAAAGCGTTAAACTTTAAAAAAAATCTGATTTATCTTTAATTAAAACCACTTATCCTGTTCAGGGTCACGGGGGCTGGAGCCTATCCCAGCTACCATTGGCTTAGAGGTGGGGTACATCCTGGCGAGTTGCCAGTTCATCACAGGGCAGACACATAGAGTCAAACAACCATTCACTCTCACATTCACACCTACTCGTGCATTGCATGTTTTTGGACTTTGGGAGGGAGCCGGAGTACCTGAGGAGAATCCACACAGACACGGCGAGAACAAACAAACTCTATATAGAAAAAGCCGACGGAGGTGGATTCAGATCCAGTACCTTCATATATTTTGAACAAGGGCACCTACCCACTGCCCTCATACGGTATCCATATTAGATATGATTTACTGATATCTGCTAATCAGCAGGTGAATGACCAAGACTAGCAGCCCTTGAAACCCAAGGTTGTTGGTTCAAGTCCTATCTGAAACATGGAGGTGTACCCAATGAGAATATAAAAACATTTTATGATACATACTGTGTTTATTAAAAACGTCTAATGTATGCTTTATATATATATATATATATATATATATATATGTGCAAAACTTTTCAAAATATAATTCAAACTCTGACAAACTATAGATGTATGGATTTGCTCCTCTTTTATCTAGGAAGTACTTTAAGCTGGAGTGTCTGGAGGATGGCCAGTGGGAAGAAATCAACTGTGAGCCCATGTCCTGCCCAGCTCCTCTTGACGTATTCCAGGGAATGTATACCTGCACCAATGGCCTGTACTACGACAGCCTCTGCACCCTGCAATGCCCAGACGCAACAGAAAATGTAACATTCCGGCAGATGTCCATGTTTTTACTTCACTACCTTTAGCCAGTTTTGCAGCGACATGTTTTGGGATTATCCAGGATTGCCTGTAAAGCCTAAATTAAGCATGTGGTGGCTCCTTTAATTGAATAAAAACTATGAGCCTCCAAGTTTACTAAATGCAGACATCATTTTTTTTTAGAAAGTCGTCTGAGAACGATGCTTCAGAGCCATGGCTTTATCAAAGCCACATTCCGTGTGCGTGTTATGTCATACCACACAAGTGTTTTTATGCTCTAAAGATGTTGAAATTAATTTATTGATTTCATGTCAGACTCATTTTGGGATGCCTGTCTCTGCAGGGAGCTTGGAATGCTTTAATCCATATAACTGCTCAACAATGAAAGTCAATAGTAGAAAAAAGAAAAAAGTCAGGCTGGAACTTAAGTGATTGTTTCTTTTGGGTTGTGTGTAGATGTGTAGACAGAAGTCTAAAAACCAAGAGTGTCCGAGGATGATGACTTCATATCTGTGTTTGTTTCCAGAGGGAGATCCGCTGCACAAAGGATGGCAAATGGAGTGCAGTGTTCAGCATGTGCTCCAAGCTTCAGGGATCATGCCCTCCTCCTTCCAATCTCCACTCTGTTGAGTACAGCTGTGACCAGGAGAGGGATGTCGGTGAGTGTCATCTTACAAAATGGGAGTGTATTATCTCCAGTGAGCAACCCTGATTATATTCCTTTCTAATAAAGCCATAAACATGAACCTGTAGTTTGCTCTTTGGCCCGTTTCTCCAGTGAACATACTTAGGTCTGGGGTCCCTAAACTCTAATAATGATAACTGGAATAATAATAATAAAGAGAGGATGACAAAAAAGGTTGATAAGAATTCAAACTCGTGTCATCTGGGTAAGACTAGACCAAGGTAACCATGACACCAGTTCATTTAATACTAGGGGTTCTTACATACATATCAGGTTGGGTTGAGGCTTTCTGACTTTTCGGGTTTAGCCGAACCGGACCTAAATCCCAAGCACGAAACCTCCCCTATTCAAAAACATGTCCCGATCAAACAGCCAGACTCTGAGTTTACAGGAACGGGTCCACCTGGGTAAGAACTGGTCTACCTGAGTTTACAGGGACTGGATTACCTGAGTAAGAACTGGTCTACCTGAGTTTACAGGGACTGTTTTCTACCTGAGTTTACAGACTTGTCCAAAAAAAGGATTACAACTTTAAACAAGACTAACTTAGAAAGACGCTAATGCTGGAAGTCTCATAATATTTTGCAGGTTCTCTTTGCTACCCGACATGCCTCGTTGCTTTGGACATGGATCTGCGTGACCCAGTGGTCCTGCCCAATACCACAACAGCGGACTCTTTGAAGCACTGGATGCTACCAAATAAAGTTGAGGTGAGATACACTGGAAAGTAAACGCAGCAGTGAACCAAAGACATGCTTGCTATTACAGTTTACCCAACAAACTACAACTGACACCACTCAGTCAAAGTTTCAGTTAGAGCTTAATAGAAATTAATTGACCTTCATGAATAAAACAAAAAAAAAAATTACCTCCAACTGGTTAATTGAGCTAATGTAACACCCTAATTTTTCTTTGATGGCTTGTCATGACGATAACATTATTCACACAGTGCATCACTGCAAGAATTTGATTAAATGAGAAACTTCATGGTCGAACCGAGATTATCAGAGGCAGATTAACCGGATAAGTCTCAAAATTGAATCACTAGTTCCCCTACCTGGAGTCCAACTTTCCTCAAAAGTTATTGAAATCTATTGAATTTTTCCTGCTTACAATCGAAAAAACCAAACACTGATTATACTGTCTCATACCAACACTGTCTTTCCATACATAATGGGGTATGTTTGATTAACACATCAAACACCGCCAGACACAATTCAATGAAATCTCACATATACTTCCTAGGCAACTTCAAAGTGTGCCTTTCATGATTCGTCTCTCCACTTTGCTTATTTCTTAATCTTTACACTCATTTTAACATGGTCGACATTAAATATGAGTTAACAGAGAGACCTGGAACTCTGTATCTGTATTTGTTGATGTGGAATTATACCATTCGCGTGTTTTTGAAAAATCAGTTTGACGGTGCAAAGACTAACAACTATTTTCAACCAGTCAGTACACTTCCGCTTGAGCTGAGAGGGGAGCTTCTAAAAGATATAATCACTCCTACTTATTTTAAGGCCAGCAAAATAAGCTGTTAGAAAATTTCAGTCTGAAAAACGGCGTAAACATATTGGGCAGAATATTTACTGAATAGCACTAAGGTAAAGACTCTCTCTACACACTGACGAGCTGTCTGCACCCATGAGTTGCTACAAAAGCTGATTTATGAGAAAATCTTTAAATGCATGCAAATATAAATTTTGTCTGTGTATCAAATTCTAGACAGTCTGATTACTTAAATATGTACCGATTAGATTTAATAGCACAACCATTTGGCAGATTCAAAGTGGGAGTCCAACATTAGGCCTATTATTCTTCAGAGAATGAATTGACTGAGCTGATATGGGACATTGCTTCCAGATGCTTTGACAGTTCAGAAGCTGCTCCATCATAGGCACATACATCATAACCGTATCATCTGAAAACCAGCCGCAGGACATGACTCGAGATATGTGCAAAGATGTTTCATAGCAGGTGTTGTTCTCCATCATTGGCAAGACATAGTATTTTTCCTTTTTTCAAAGAAAGCGTTTAATTCCCAGCTGCAGCCGTTTAACCACACCTAATGCGTACGTGAGCATGCATTCATTATCGGTCAAGTGTTTTTGCGTTACAAAGACAGATAGCAAGAATAAAGGTTTTAGTTGACGTCAACCATTTTCGGAAATCCACACTTTTTGCAAGCCTCCTTGAACAAACTCGGAGGAATGTCAAATCTCGGGTCACAGTGTTCTGATTCCTAGCTTAAATATCGGTCGTATTACCCAATATCACTTCCCTTGAATTGTTTCGATGTCAAAGCCGGTGCAAATGCTGCAGTTTCACCTTACTTTTGGGTGGTCAGTCAGCCAGCCAGCAAGTTAATCCATCCATGCCAAGGTCAAATAGTTGGATAGGGGTCTTACAGTTTCTTACACCATTACTCTGACACTACCGAGTGGTTTTGAGGCATTGTGTTATCTCAAATACCTCAGAGCTTGGTCAGGCTGGACAAGAAATTCTCTTTCTCTGTCCATATTTGTGAGTCTGCCAGCTATTTTCTAACCACCTTATAAATTCCTGGGGGCAGATAATTGACAGTGAACCAGTGCCTCACGCAAATTACATCCACTGAGGTTTTATCTAAATATTATGATTCTTTCATGGCAAGATTTTTACGCATAACAAACAAATGGAGGCAATTACTTGAAAAAGACATGTTTCATATCTGCCCTGTCTGCAGTCAGACTGAATGCAAGATGTAGAGGATTTTTAGGAGTTCATACTAATAGAGTCTGCGTGTTGGTGGATCACTGGACAACAACTACCATGAGTGTATTTAGTTTCCTTTTATTTTGTTATAGCAGCAAAATTCTGAACTATAACCATGTTTCCTCTTGTCATCCTGATAATAATAAGTATAAATTAGTGTAAATTTCTCAAGAAATTTCAATGTGTTCCTGCTGTTCAAATTGAGACTGGACTATGTCACTGTAAAAATCTTTGTTGTATCAATATCAGTAGTAGTAGTAGTAATATATAATAATAACAGCAGTATTACATTTTTGCATCTGTTTGCTATGTTACCACAACTTCAAATTGCATGAATAAAAGTAGTTGAAATATTAGCAATAGCAATATTAGAATTACCACGTTGCCATGGTTACAGCTTGAGCTACCTTGCCATTGTTTATAATGCAAATTTTGAAAAATGGTGCGGAAGAAAACTTAAAAATATCAATACGAAGAATTAGAATTAGTTTACTGAATAGTAATGTGCAGCAATCAGGCACAGTACTGACTACTATCCAGAAAGATAATAAGATCCATAACTTTCTGGAGATTTTCATGGTTTCTTCCTAGAATCAGTATTTGGTCATCTGCCCGAACGAAAGTATTTAGTGATTATTGTCTAATAATCCAAATTAAGCTCTACCATGTATTTGGTTTAAAACATCCATTTTCACATAGATAAGCCTCATGAACTAGTATTTGGCAAAACAATGTCATCATAAACCCTGTATCGAATTCTGTATAATTGAATCGTCACATTAGAATATGTCTAGTCATCAATTCATGTCATGGAATCATGAAGTGATAGCAAAAGGGATGAATTGGTTATTTGATATTTAACACCTTCTAATGGTGTGGGCCATTAGAAGGTTTGTATTGTCATCCATCTACAGAAGGTCATGTCATGTCATGATCACTTTAAATCAATGCCTCTGCCTATAATACCTAATATAATGTCTTTTAAATTGGTTTTGTGAGAAACGATAGCCCTGATTTCCATGGCAACCTAAGTGGTTATCTGTTTCCTGTGACTGGGTTGTTCAACGGTTGTCCTTATGTTCTCATTTTCCAGAGCATCATCTGCACAGGAATAATGAAGTGGTACCCTGATCCTGAACACATCCATTGCATTCAGTCGTGTGAGGTAAGCAGTGCTGCTTGAAGTGTATGCAAATACTTCTTTCCAGGTTTTGATTGATGTCAAAAGAAGGATTTAAAAAGCATTAGCTGTAATAGACAGTGCCTGACGTAAGATTTAACAGATAGCATATTTTCAGTGCAATGAGTAGGAAAAAATATTTTTAAGTGATTATGACTGCACACGAGATTATGACTTCAAATCAGTCATAATTAATGTTTTTACTTTTACCTTGATTCCTAAGGATTATTGAAAGCCGGGATATTTTTGCTGCTGAAAGCGTTTAAGTTCATTTAGCTCTTCCATGGCGAACTGGACAGAAACCGGTGTTTCTGATGTGGGATCATCAGGAAAATACTGTATGTTTGTGTTAGGACGTGATTTCTGGTACTACCTGATCAGAACTAAGAACTAGCTGAAAAGTATAAAACAGATCTAGCTTCTGCAGCTACTCTCTCACAACATGACTTTTAAATGTTCGGCACCGTAGTTTGGAAAAATTATTCTGCAATGGCTTGACACATCTTTTGTTAAAAGATTACAATTTTTTAAAACTTCTAAGTTCCAACGAAGCTATGAGAGCCTTGTCTTTTACCATGCAATATGTAATGAAGTATTTATTTCTAGTATCTTTTTCAATCCTTTTGCATAGTATGTGGCCATTTGTATAAGTGCCAGAAAGTGACAACTGCACCGTGGAGCCACTCAAGAATTAGTCACTCCCCCTCAATTTTGAGCTCTCATGCTCTCTTCTTACTGAACAGTGTGATGATTTTATGTTAGCTGTATTGTTCAGTGTCATCTTCAACCAAGCCAAAATGTCAAGTACAAGCTCCTCTGATTGATACCGTTTTGTCATCTCTCATTTCCGTTTGTGTCATGTCATGCAAGCCTCTCTGCATTCACATTCTAACATTGGTCTGACAGGACAGAGGCACATAACTGAGCATTGGGCTGTCAGGGACAGTTTGTTAGTGCAAACATTGGGAAAATATACATCACTTAGAGGTTCTAAATGTTAATTTAGGATTTTCTTCAATTAATTGCCAAACCCTGAGCTAAATAAAGAGACAGAGAATGAAGTAGCACTGTAGCACTTTGAGATTTGATCCAAATGTAAAGTGCATTATAAATTAAATGTATTATTATTATTAAGTAAAGATGAATGTTGAGTGCAACAAATGACATGTGATAATTAATCTGACAAAAACTCTTTAGATCTTAGACCTTTCAGGGAGATTTTGATTGAGGGGTATCTGCCCTGTGCAGCAGCGAGGTATACCCCTGGGGTCTAGATACTGGTGGTGGTGGTGGTTGTGGTGGCTGAAGACTCTGCAGAAACTGATGGAGTTGATAAGTCCGTGAGGACTTGGTAGAGATGGGTATGTGGATGGTGTGTAACAGCAAGATGGAGGAACAAGGTGAATGGAGATGATGATAGGCTAATGATGCATGGTCAGATGTTGAGCACAACTAATCACAACAAAATCAACTAAGCGGACAATTGCTACAGAGAATGTACAATGTGTGAAGGATGTTGTGGGAAATAACTGTGGCCCGGTCCTCTTGACTGATGTTATCACTTATGGCTATATCTTCTTATTTTTCTTATTTCTTATTTTTCTTCACCAGACCTTCATTTGATGGTTCCCATAGTAGCCATTCCATGCAAGCTGACAGGAAACATGTATCAATAGTGAGCAAATGGAAATAAATTGTTTGATGGATGAATTCATGAAAAGAAAAATCCAATCAGCAGTACAAGGCTTCTCTTTGATCACAGCACTTAGAAAATCTCTTACTTAAAATGATCATAAATTCACCCTGCGAAAAAAAAGTGTTTTATAGGTTGTGCCAGTGTCTCCTTTTTCACCCAGAGTAGGTGAAAGTGTAATTGTTTTTTACTCAATATGTCTAGTAAGTGCTTATGCGTGCAAAGGCTCAAGGTCAGGAGGACCAGAGGTTGGCCTTCATCCACTGATTGGGATGAAAGCCAATAAGAGATATTTTAAATATTTTATGGACGTGGAGAATTAAATCACAAAACAATTACACCATGTCTGGGCATGAATGCATTAAATTTACTGCCATTCATGGTCAGCCATTCTGATACTTTTAGTTATGGTTGCAAATCATGCTCTGATGCCTGTTTCAACACTGTTCCAAGCTTAACAAAAATGTCTTTCAAGTCCGTCCAAAGAACCTTCTTTTCATGGATGCCAAGCTAAATCAATCTAGTGATAAAATAAATTGATTCATCACTAGATTAGATTAATAGTAATTACTTGGAAAGACAAAAAAAAGAAGATCTTGGCTCACGTTAAAGATAAGTTAAACTAATAGGTGTAATAACTCAATTCCATAAATCAGTCAGTTGTAATAAATCAGCTCAGGAATGGACGACCCACAAGAGGGTGCAGTTCAGTGTTTCAGTAACTGAAATCCAACATACAATGTCCAAAAGCTGACCAGCTATAACATTTCACTGACCACTGTCAGGCGAAGCCCGAGTCACACTGTTTCTCTCGTCACAATGTAAGCTGTCAGTGGGTTGGATTTAATCATCATGAAGATGATGTGTTGGACGCAGGAAAAATGGACATGCGTGCTGATCTAAGTGAGTCAGAGCAACTCCAGAACTGCAGTTCTTGTTTGGTTTCCAGGTCTATGGTTACCAGTGCCTACAAATAGTGGTCTAATTAAGAATAACCTGTGAATGTGAGACATAGTCATAGGTGCTCATAGCATTTTGATGCGTAGTGAGAGCTAGCCCGTAAGGTCTTATCCCACAGATGAGCTGTAGCACTCGCTGAAAAAAGAGGGTTCTGAGAGAATGGTGTCCAAATGTAGCTGCGGACCTGTCAGAGTGCCCATGCTGACCACTGCCCTATGCCGAAAGCACCTTCAAGGGACACCATCAGCATCCAAACTAGACTACGAGGAGTCTAGTTCTGTAGCAAACAAAGTCATGATGCTTCTGATGTGTTTTAATAAACAGTACATCACAGAGATGTTTTTGGGGGACCTACAAAATGGGAAGTGTTTTAAATGTAATGTCTTGTGTATATCCTGCTGTGATCAGCAGAGGCGATCATCCACACAGGCACACAGTCTTCATCTGAAGTCTTGATGTTGATAAGTTACACCGCCTACTACTACCCTGGCACACTCACCACAGTATTTTCAGACTTTATTATGCATCTGTGTATGAAGATCATTTTCACAAGGCAGTCATGTTAAAGCAAAACTTATTTTACACGCAAAAGAAAATTGAAATTTCAAAACGGTTTCAAGTAAGCAGGGGTCCATGAGACATAAAAGGGAACAATTATGATATTGTGTACTGGAACTCTTAGTATGAATGTAACAAACTCAAATTTATGGGGAAAGTATTTGATTCATCATGAAAAATGCCATGGAATTTTTATAAGAAACAAAAGCAGGATGACTACAGTTATCACTATTTTGCCAGCGTCAGACTATATGTTTGATTATTTTGTGTAGAAAGTTGTAAAGAGATGTTTCCATCACACATTGCAGCGCAGAATTTAAAGATTCTGCACTAAATATTTTGAAAAATGAAAAAGCAGCCATCACTTATGGCTATATCTTCTTATTTTTCTTTTGGCTCTTCCCTTTTTTGGCATAGGTTTAAGTCGGATGCCCTTACTATCATCAGTAGCCTTTACTATCCATCATTTATCTGGGCCTGGGACCGAAACTAGTAGTAGAGTGGTTTCTTGACCCCTTTGTTGTTCTGTTATTGACAGAACTGTCGTGTCTCTAAAAAGCTGCAACAAGGAATATGGATGATAATGGTCCCCTGTAGTGATGGGGGGCTCTTTATGAGAGCGAATCCACAATGTCTCCCCAATGAAAATATGAAGATATATGATAATCACCCACCTGAAACCAACCTGAGCTGTAATCCATCATTTTAAACATGTGTGGAGAAGTTGGGTGCTGCGGTGTTCTAGAAGTACGGCTGCAACTAACGACTATTTTGATAGTTGATTAATCGTTTCAATAATCGACCGATTAATCGGATAATTTTTTACTCCTTGTTAAATAAAGGTTAAGTAAAAATAAATACACAATTACTAAATGGCTTTTATTTTCATCGACAACCAATTTCATAATCGATTGTTGTTGATTATTCGTAGCAGCCCTATCCAGACGCTACTGATACTCGTCTTTCTCTTTTTTTTCTCTCCCCACCCACAATATTGGACAAGTAAAGAAGTAAATACTGAAGAATTGTTACTAAATTGTTAGTAAAAATAGGAATTTTGTCTATCTCTCCAACAAAATATTAATAATTGATGTCAAAGGCCGCTTTAACTTATTGCCTTGCTTGTACAAACTTGCTGAAGCATATACTTCAGTCAGTATAGGACTGTCAGGATAATCTGTCTCAGATGGTATTAGTTCTAGCTCCCTTAGGGTATTGGAATCTGTTCCCTAGGGGCTGGTCCTAGGACCCCTCAATTTCATCAACAGTTTGCTCCATATGCAAAGATCCACTTTTATGCCGATGATATTGCGACATATCCACCTTCATCCAGGCTCTTAGTCTGCTTCTATTAGCTTCTAATACAAATACAACATACCTTGTGTGATCTAAAGCTTTTCTTACGCCAGCCGCTAAACGTCAGCCTCGTTTAGTTCTTTGAGATAAAATCTCTATCTCAACATAAATGTCTATGTTTTGCAATTGATGATTTTATAATATTTAATGCCTCAAATTCAGACAGTGTTAAAAAAAATGAAGCTATAATTGGATTTTTATATCAAGCAGTCCAGCCTTTTCTTCGAGTCCAAAAGACTGAAAATGTTGTCTGTGCTGGATTATGGGCACATCTTTAAAATGCATTTTTCTTTGCAGTGCTTACACTTCCTGGACACCGTCTATCTGTCGTTTACCAAAACTTTAAAACAATTCATAGACCTGACCCACCTAATAATTTTAGGTGGGACTTTTTTCAGTGCTGTACAGTGTAAGTGTCAACCTGTTCCTTTACTTGAGAAAATATAGCTAGACATAAGGGAAAAAGAGGGGGTGACTTCATTGCACAAATACCTATATGTAGTTTACCTGAGTTAAATTGTCTGCCTTGTCCAACCAATAGATGGAACCACTGGCATATTGTTATTTATAAGTTTAATCTTGGTGCTCCTTCCGTCTTATTTCCTGACCTATATTCCTCAAATAAGCATAAGAGGCGCTCCCAAGTCATTATCCCCCTATATGTTCCTAATCAATAGTGAATTATAAGAAAGAAAGAACCTTTGAATACACTTCTCCATCTACCTGGCATCCGTTGCAAAATTACTTGGATCTCAGTTAGCAGGTCTCACTACATTCATTTAAGACTACTGTATATTAATTGAGAAGGATGCAGCCACAACTAGCTGTAGATGTTTTGATTAAACTCATACGTAATCTGTGATGTTGATAACATATTAAAAAAATTATTTTGATGTCTCATATTTTTATTCTAATTTGTAAACTGTTGTTTGTATGTCAGCATGTCTGGGAAAGATGTTGATAGCCGCTGCTGCCTTTCTTGGCGAGAACATTCTTGTAAAACAGATTTTCAGTCTCAATCACACTTTATGAAAAACAACTAAAACAAGCCCATAATATGCAAGCTAGCCCAAAACCACCCAGTCTATGGTTTGTGGGTTAAGCGCTGCATCATTAGCATCCTTACCAAAGAACACAGCCACAGTTCCACTTTGTGTCTCAGCCTCTTTGTTCTCAATTTTGTTAAACCAATATGGCCACACATGCATTTAATGCATGTGATTCCGTTATTTTAATACTGTTGGCAACATATTTTATTGAGATGTGGGTATTTAGAACCACAGCTTTGTAAAAGCGAAATAACAGAGTTTATTTCAGACTACCAAACTTTAGCTAAACAAAGCATATTTTATTGTATGCTTTGTGTCAGCATTGTAGGTAGCAGGCTGATATTTTTTTTTTTTACAGGGATATACACTTTTCAGCCATAAAATTATAACCACTTACCTAATATTGTGTAGGTCCTTTTTTTGCCGACTCTGACGTATCGAGGTATGGACTTCACCTGAGCTCTGAAGGTGTGCTATGGTATCTGGCACCAAGGCATTAGCAGCAGATCCTTTAAGTCGTGTAACCTGCAAGGTGGGACCTTTATGGATCAGATATGATTGTCCAGCACATCCCAAATATGCTTGATTGGATAGAGAGCTGTGGAAGTTCATAAACCAAGTCAAATACTTGAACCATTTAACCCATTCTTGAACCATTTTTGAATATTGTCATGGAGCATTATCGGGCCGCAGGCTAATGATTTTTGGAGATTCCATTAAGGGGTCTACTTAGTCCAAAACAGTGTTTGTGTACTGTATGTTTTAAAGTAAAATTTATGAATGAATGAGAGGACATATGGTTTTCCAGCTGAACATTGCCCAAAGCATAAGGGATGCAAATCCGGTTTTAAACCTGACCTAATGTGATCTGATCTACCCTGATATGTGGGTAGATGATCAAGGCCAGACCAACAATTTTTGAACCTGTATGAGTTTCACAAGTTCAAATCTAAACCTTTACAAAAGAACATACGCTAACGTTAGCTAACATAGCTCAGTGGGTTACAGCACTGACTTTGGTGCAGGAGACTCCCTGTCAAAAGAAGGCATGGCAGAAATCCAGTGAAGACCCTTAGGCAAAGTCCTTAGTGCTACCAGCCACATCTTGTGCCGGTCCCATGCCCAGATAAATGGGAGGGTTATGTCAGGAAGGGCATCCAATGTAAAAACTTATACCAAATCAATATGCATAAAAGGGAAAAAGGGCTCTTTCTCTAAAAAGGGAACGAGCCGAAGGAAGTTGCTTTACTCTAACGTTGAGTAGCACACTACTGTTGACAAGATGATAGGAAAATGTAAGCATTCCCTTTGCTCAACTTGTTTCGGAGATCTTTCCAATGTTGTGTCTGACAAATGATGTGCGTGCTATGCCGTTGGAAAGATTCAAGACAGCCTGACCTGGTAGCTTGGCCATGACATTGTAAGCATATAGCTGTGCTGCACTATCTGAAGTTTTCGGTAAAAGACTCGCACCTGAGCATGCCTGGAATTCTCTGTTATCCTGATACTGATATTTCTGCAATAACTTCATTTATTTTAGTTCAACTGAGACTCATGGATTTAATGCCTTTCACTGAATGACAGAAATGTTGACTATATCTTCCCAACCATTTCCTCATCCATTCTGGTTTGTTCTGTTTTCTCACTGTAAAAATGTGATTGCTATAGCAACTTCATCTTCATTGCGTCTCTGTTACACAGCCGCTTCTTGAGCAATCATATCGGGCGTTTCATTCATTGCTCCTCTGGCACAGAACTATGTTCTTGCAGTGTTTGCATTACATGAGAATGTCAAGACAAGACAATCTTTGCGGTTTCTCCTTGTATTTTGATGAAGCCCAATTTCAAATCAATGATAAAACTCCTGTAGCTATGCGATCCAAATCCACTCACATTGAGAGAATGTTTGGACTAGCTGTCTCTCTTCTGACTCTTTGCAGTGCCAGCCGTCTGCCCCCCATGAGGCAATTTAGAATACCTCAATTCGATGTGGGTTGAATTTCTATGAAATGTGTGACTTGCTGTTTAGTCTGTATGTAAATCTCCTAAACGGAACCAGCCAGGGATGCAAAATTAATCATGGAACATGATAGAGGTCTTTTAGAAAAATCTACACTGAAAGATGATGTGTTAAGTCAGGTGGAAGCTGGGGTAGAGTTTCCATATCTTCTGGAGAGAGATGATGCTGCTCTCGTGTGACATCTAGTGACAGTGAATATTGAAGCGACGGTGACGGAAACCTGTAATCATGTAACCTACACAGACTTTGTTTATGCTGTTTCATTGGCTCTGTAATGTTTTCTTAATGGCACATCTTCTTGCTTACATAAACATGGAGTTATCTCTGCCATGGTAATCCAACCAGTTGACAAGAAGCACACCAAGATGCTGATTAAATTAGTAAACCACAGGTGGACGGGACACACTCTAAAACATGCAGATTAGTGTTTCCCTCACTTACTCCTAAGGGACCAACCTTTAAAAATTAACCCAGTTCGCAATAGGCATTGTAATTGTGAGAAGTGTGTGCATGATTCAATGTTGCTGACCGTCACTACTGCCACCACAACTTATCACTAATTGTTTAACCAGCCATTTCCCAGATACCTGTAGGTTCCACAAACGCTTCTTTATTGTTTATATGTGTTGTTGAAACATATTTACATGCTAGATACTTGATAAATGAGATTCTGCAGATAAGGCCTGGTCGTGGAGTGGTGAACAATCTTTTTAATCTTGTAAGCATACCAGCAGAGTTATGGGGATTTGCTCATCCAGTCTACATGTGTTTTGTGGATTTGGAAAATGGGCCATGACCTTATCTGCTGTCAAGACCTTTTGGGGGCTCTGCGAGAGTGTGTGGTACTGGGTCCATTGCTACGATCCATCTCGTCTCTACATAATCAAAGTGAGAGTTGTGTCCGTATCATCGGCAGAGAGTCAGACACGTTTTCATTGAGTGTTAGACAAGGTTGTCCCTTTTTCTCCGATTCTGCTCTTGATCACGTCAGGTCAGGATCTCAAGGTGCAGTGGAAGTGAGGAGATGGTATGGTTTAGCTTTTTGCAGATGAAATGATGTGGTTCTGTTGGCTTCATCAGTCCGTGGCTTGCAATGTGCACTGGATTGGTTTGTAGCTAAAGTGGCGGTATGAGAGTCAGCACCAAAAGACAGATGTGACAGATACAAGCCGCTGAAGTGGATTCCTTGGTAGGGTTGCTGGGCTCAGAGATAAGCTGAAGATCTCAGGCATCCAGAGAGAACTCGGAGAAGAGCAAGTGCTCTTTTACATCAAAGGGAGCCAGTTGAGGTAGTTTAGGATCCCTCCAGGACAATTCCTTGTGGAGGTTTTCCAGAAACTACTGACTGCCTACCCAGAACTCACTGGAGGGTCTTTCATCTTGTGTGAGAGTGTTACCGTGGAGAGGGACATCTGGAATACCCTTCTTAGGCTGCTGCCACAGCAATCCATCCCTTGACAAGCGGGAGGAAGATAGATCTATTTATGTAATTATGTAAATTTAATAAGCTTATTGATTTTATTTCCCTCCAGTGAAACAGTAAACATATTTAATACACTCGAAACAAATCAAAAGAACAATTCACGAGGCAATAAAAGACCAAATTTCCTCTCCCTAGACAGGCAAACAAAGAATGATTGCTCACTTATAAATTAGACAAAATAAGCGCTTGTATTTTTCCATTTCCGCGGCAGCAGGGTGGTGGAAATCTTTCTCTGTAGTAGATAATCAATCAAATAATGTCTACAGTTGACGTGACTCGACCGCACTGCCGTGCATCATCATCATCATCATGAGTAAATGTCCGAACTTAAAAGAGGTTTTCTCTTCCTGTTTAAATCCTGCTTTACACTTAACCAGGATGATAGCAGGCATATATTACTGTGGTATGGTGTCTTATGGATGAGCTGTTTTTAAAGTTTATTTTATGAACAAAGAACCCCATGGTGGCGGTGAGATTATGGTATGGGCAGAGAAGCTACAGACAGTGACCATTTTCTTAACTGAAAACTGTTCCGTTACATACATGGGATGAGAATCTGAGGTCTAGGAAGCTTAAATAGGGCAAAAAAAAGGTGGCAAGGACCAGACATTAAAGATATATGAGACTACATCAAAAAAAACTGTGCATCATTTGGAGTCCATCCTCCTTTTCTTCTTTATAAATAGTTTAGTGACATGGTTCAGTCCCAATAGAAGTTGCCTCTCGTTGTTGAAAGTTTAGCCCACCCAGTCACAGTTCTTTAAAGAGTCTTACTTTCAGGTTCCTTTCTTCAGCTCCATCAGCCATTGTAATAAAAAAAGTCTGAACAAAAAATCTGAAGCACATTGACCCTCAAATCCTCAATCTAATTATGACCAAAGAAAATTTAAATCATTCTTAAAAAGGTTATTTTATTATGTGCCAGCCAGCTTCAGTTCAGTTTGCTAAATGACTCATGCCACATGAATGCTGGGGAAAATGTTTGTGTACACATATAGTCGGGCTAGAAGGCTCCGCCATGTCAAACTCACAATCTGATTGGATGAAAAAGATGACAATCAGCAAAGTTGTCCATTTGTTCCATTGCAGAGAGGAATTGCCTCTCGCTCGATCAGGCTCGGGATTCAATGAAACTGATAAAACTCTAATCCATATGAGAAACTGAGGAGAGTGATACATTTCTGATTCAGGCCATGTTTCTCTAGGCCAGAAGAAAAAGCTATAATAAACATTGAAGCCTCTTGGGAGACACTGCAGCACGACCTGGAGACTTTTGACCTGGTTAAATTTCATCATATATCGTGTGCCGATGACAGTTTGTTTAGTAATATTAGAGCAGTGACAGTAAATCTTCTGAAATCATAAACCCAGATTGTTTTCTGGTCTGTTGGGTTCAGAAAAGGCTGGAACTACCAGTGGAAAACCTTAAAATGTTGTGGTCTCATGGTATCAAAATATTCTCCTTACCTGCCAGCACATCATTTCCCCCTTCCACCCTCTGTGAATGTTGCTAGGCAAAACAGTTGTTTATAACTTGCTCCTCCTCGACAACACCGTAAATTATAACGGACCACATGTGCTGTATGTGGTCAACGCCAGACCTCATCCAGATGCCACTTCCCCCTCTCGTTCTCTCACTCGGCCTCTCCTTCCGTTCTTTCTTAAAGCCAAATTGATAATTAGTGTTACAGTGAGCTCAGACAACTTTTGAACACAGAAGCGCCTTTAGTGGTCCCAGGCCGCGGCTGGTCTGTAATGATTCTAGCTACAACTTAACCCCAGGAGGAGGAACATCAATGACAAATGCCTGCTTTGTTATTCAAAAGGTGTTGTCACACATTCATATTATGAATGAAATGAAAGAACAACATAAAAAGTGCAAGAGTAAGCCGATCAAATGTATTCAAAGATGCATTTTTTCCATATGAAGCATTGAAGAAAAGCAGATTGAATCCACAGTTAGGTTAAAGAGCGCTGGTATGTCATTTTATATATATATTTATGTAGCAATGGGGCTGTAAAGTGGTTGTTCCCCAATCAGAAGGTTGGAGGCTAAATCTCTATACTGCCCCTGAGGTCTAGATATCAGAGGGTCCCAGTGCAAGACCCTGACCCTCACCTTACTCCATTGGCACTTCACAGCAGGCTACACCCTACTGGTCAGTGATGGGTCAAATGCAGAAATCTAAACTCATAATGTTGTACTACAAAATAAAAGCTTCTAATCCATAGTATGTATTGTTATAATTAATTTAGTTTCCAAACAAAGTTAAAAATTGTTTTAAACAATTATAACAGGATTAAATATGACAGAATGGATCCCTTTATAGTCAATTACACAATATTTGTCGGACATACAGCATAATCAAAATGGCCTGTCTCACAGTCTCATGCTATGTACAAAATATCATTTGGAATCAACAAGACAATAAAGATAAAAGTAGGACATTTTTGTCTCGAGCCCGCACTCCAGAGCAGCTAGAAAAGTGTTAATGCTCAAAAAAACCTGACGTTTCCACAGGTAAAGAGTGGCATAGGTATCTGGTGATACTATTATCATTGGGTATGCAAGAGGCTCAGTCATTCACAGCCAAAGATGAGGAGAGGGTCCCGCATTTGAGAAAACCTGCACACAGTTCAGCATTCCAGCACCATCTACAGTCCATAATATCATCAAAATATCCAGAGAATCTGAGAAAATCTGTGCATGTAAGGTGCAAACGATGACACTGAACTCCCTTGCTCTACGACCTTAGGCAACACTGCATTTTGGAAAACGCGCTGCTAAAGTTACAACACAACGGAAGTGATTACGAAGGACACTTAAAAGTGATGCATCCCCAAACACACTTTTTCAATGCTTAATTTAAAGAATAAAACAGATATAACACTCAAACATCTCATATAATATTTTCCTCCGCAGTGTTATGTTAAGGAGGTGTGTTATACTTGCTTATAAAAACTCTTAACCACCATCGCGCAATACTGTCTTCAGTGGTCACCATGGTAACCGGTACCCATTGAGCAAAAGCCAAAAAAGCTATTTCTGATCTGAGTCTGATACGATTATCCATGATGGAAACTCCTTGATCTGTCATTTCATCCGGTTTTTTTTCCTGACCCTTTGTTTTCGCATTAACACAAGAAATCGGTCAGTTGTTATAGTTTTGGTTTCTGTGTGTGTTAGGGTTATTTTTAAGTTTATTTGTTATAAACAAGATGTTGATGAAGGTTTTATTCTAAGTCACAGTCACAGCTTTGATGTTAAATGAAGCTAAGCTAAGATGCCTAATGAAAATATATGAAATATTTATGAATAACATCTCTTTTATTCTTTCAATGAAGCAATAAAAAATGCATCCGGGGCTGCATCAACTTTTAAAAGTCCTTCCTAAACACTTCTTTATGTTGTGGCTTTTCCTGCATATTTCCAAATGCTTTGCATGTGTTGTCAAAATGTTGAAGATGTTTCCTTAATTTGCTTATGTGTGGTCTATTTGCATGTGTTATCTGGGCTGCAGCGCATTTGCCTCTGTTGGCCGCCATACCTCTGACCTCAGGATGGACTAAACTCTTCCTGGCACAGATTAAACAAGGACGCTACATAATCATATAGTATCATTAAAAAGGCAGCTACAAACAAGAAACTAATTATAGGGAGAGGTAAAGTATGACACCGAACTAATCTCTCAAAGCAGGATCCACATGTGAGAGAAACCGACTGGTGATTGCTCAAGGCCAAACTCCATGACCCAACTCAAAGCTTAGCAGTGGAGTATTTTTGAATGAAGCAACCGGACTTCTGAAAAGTTAGTTGCACAATAATAATAATACATTTAATTTATAACGCACTTTACATTTGGATCAAATCTCAAAGTGCTTCAAAGTAAAAGCAGATAAAAGCATAAAATAATAGCTATATAAAAACATGACAAAAAGCAGCAATGTTAATTAAAGTTATAGGTTCTGCTTAAAAGGAAAGTTTTAAGTCCTTAAGTCACAAAACCAAAGGAGACCCCGAGCAATTTCAATGTGGTCCCTTTCAAACCCCTGAATGTGTCTTTTATTTAACACTCTGATTTGGGTATTCATTTTCCTATAATATGAAAATGATTCATTGTGTAAAGAAGACCGTGCCTTATAGCATCTTAATGACAAAAATGTCCCAACAGAATCATTAAAACCTGCACATTTTGATCGAGCTAGCGTCAATGAAAAACAACATGTACATTCATTTGGATATCCTTGCTTCAAAATTGTTGTTTTACATTTTACTCTCTGAAGGTGCCTTTTCCAAAAGGAAAATAATCCTAAATCCGGGAGTGAAAACCTATTTAGTCCGAATTAATCAGGATTAATGTTTTGTCATTGAAGTCAGTTAAAGTGTGAAAATAAATGATTTCTTAATATTTCATGGCAGTTTGAGGAAGGGGCCATTTTAGGTCCTGTACGATTATGAAAGCATGTTTTTTAAATCAACATATACAAAAAGGCATTGAAATTAGTCATTATTGCTGAACATTGACATATTATTAACAACATTGCATTTTATATATGGAAATAATAATATATATATTTTAATTTTAAAAACCGGTGCATTATGTAAACAAAACGTATTTTTAAAAGCGTTGAAATCAAGAAAATAAATGAGTATTTATCGTTTTGATCAGGACTGATGTTAGTTAAAATAATTAAGCCAGTAAAAATGTAAAATTATATTAATATATCATATTTTATGACATTTTCTGTAAGATGGGGAAATGTTGATAATTTATGTCTAATACTGAACTAAATGTAGAAATACATCTAAATGAGTGTTATTGTTCATCACTGAGATATGTCACTCTTTATTAGGAAAATAATCCACTTAGCATTAAGTATATTTAATATAAAAAATTTCATAAACATTATATTGTGTTTGCATGTTTATCATTTTAATAAACAGATACATCATGTTAACAAAATAGTATTTAAAGGGTTAAAATCCTGAAAATAAATGAATAATTGTGAGAGTTTTGATCAGGACTGATCAAATATAAAAAACTTAATTCAATGAAAGTGGAAAATGATTCTAATATATCATATAGTATCTCATCCTCAATGACGATGTGAGTAAAGCTCGATGAAGTGAAGCACAAGGGTTAAAGCCGTCTTTAGATGAAATAGGAAAATAGTGATATGGGCACGTTATTTGATGAATTGTATCAAAAGGAGACAAGATTTAGGTTGAAAAGATGTAATGGAATGTTTCTGCATGTCAAGGCTTCACTGACTGCTGTACAAAAACACAATAAATGTATTCACTGATCGCTGTTTCGCTTTAAAGGAGTTCATAGAGGTTTCCCTTGTTTAACGTACGCAACCATTAAACAGTCATTGTCTCCCTGGTATCAGCCTATAAATTGTCAAAAGTCAGGTTGATTCATACCACCTGATCTCAGCTTTGAGAGCAGAATTAGCAAAGCTCTCGTGTTGTTCTGCCCTTTCTAACCGTCCATCTACCAAAAAACTAAATGTAGTTTTGGGGAAATCTTGCTTTGTTTACAGGATTTTCTCTAAATATCATATCTCCAGGTCTCGGTTCAGGATGCTCCCTGGTATCTCCCATAAATCTTGTAGTTGGACCTGCCTGAAATCTGTTCACAAGGGATTACTCATGAGCTAACTGCTGGGCCTCTGCTGACTGCTTTGCAACTCACAACAACCCTGTGGTGGAGGGATTTTGCATGAGGTCATGAGTTGAGTGTTGGATTTTCATACACTTGTGACATCTCTGTTACCGTATTTACTTAAAAAAGAATATTCTGCTGACCTTGAGATGTTTAATAAGGTTTAAGTATTGTGTTAATTGCAACAAAAAAAAAATCCATATCCTGCAAATCAGTGTGCCGAACAATTAAAATCAAAACATCTACTACTTATATCATAATCTATATTTATCACAGTTTAAGTGCACATTTTATTGTGTAAATATTGCATGCTCTCTCACTTTTCATGGTAACACAAATTTAACAAGCATGTATCTACTGCACAACCATAAACATGCACCTTTCCTTAGATATTTATTCTCTTCACACTAATGGATTCTTTGCACCCTATGTATTGTTCCTATTTCTGTCCAAATACCTTGTGAGTAAGAGAAAAACAAACAAACAGTGAAATTCCTTGTCCGTGAACTCATACTTGACCGGTGAAGCTAGGAGTTAGCAGGTGTCAGTCTCTAAGATCTAATCGGAGTGAAGTTACAACTTCACTCTCATTAGATCACAGGTTCTTCACCAAGGTTGAACTGTTGAAATGCTTTCCTGGTACATCACGTTTTATTGAACTACAAGAAGCAAAAGTCAACGCCAACCTTCATTATTTTCAATGAAGTCAAATCGTTAATCTCCAACTTCACAGCTTCCTTATATTCATAAGTGGAAACTGGCTTAAAGTATAACAAGAGTCTCAAATAGATTTCTGAAACTCGACGGCTTGGCAAGGAATACAGTTAACTAGCTTTATAAGGCTTTTTATTTGCATGTCCATGATGTGAACCCATGAAATGGTTCATTAGTATCACTTTGACAGGAGTACATGACCGCTGTTGTAACTTTGCATTGTAGTGCAATGAAATCCAAAAGTTGAGAGATGTGTGCTTTAAGTTCTTCCAAATTGATGTTGAACAGATTCTGAGAGTCGGCTCAGAAATCCCAAAATGCAACCATACTAACAAAATAATATGATGACCAAAGTCCCTAAATGTGAAAAAGAACCTATTCCTTACATGGTTGATGTGTGCAGAACTTTTTGTGTAAAAATAAGAAAAAAATTTTGAGTTATGCTCCGAAAACTGCTTTGACCAAGTGTAGCAAGGAGGAGGAGGATAAAAGAATGTCAGCAACTAAAGGAACGATAAAGATACTTGGTAGGAACTAATAACTAGACCTACACTGTCATCTGAAACAACAGGGTATATCCCCGAAAAGTCCCCAATCCCTGTTGTGGTACAAGCAATCCCCCTGATTGAATTCCTCAAATTAAATATGAACTTATTTCCAAAGTATTTTCTTCAGAAAAGAGAAAAAAGCTCCATAAATTGAGTAAATTAAGAACCATTAGATGAAAATATGTGTAAAATATGGTATATGCATGATAGATGTCCTTGAGTCGATTTAGACGGACCAAATCTATATATATATATATATATATATATAAATATATATATAAATATATATATATATATAAATATATATATAAATATATATATATATATATATTTATAAATCAAGCTCCCCCTAGTGTAAAACTATAAAACTGACTTTTCTCAAAATCAACCAATTTCTTCCTTCCAAGTTCCATTAATGTATAAATTTGAAAATGATCCATGAACTATCTTTTGTGTTATGTCTGGAAAACTGTGCTTTTAATGGAAAAAAAAACTTGCTATAGTGAGTAAAATATAAACTATTAAAGTAAATAAGATATTTACAACATAGATCTTCTTGATTCGATTTTGAAATTTGGACTAAATAGAAGCTATGGTTAGAAAGCTATGTCTGAAAAACTATGTTTTTCATAGAATGCTACCTTTATTGAGTAAAATGTGAACTATTAGAATGAATCTAAGTTTATCCAAGATAGATCTCCTTGAGTTGAATCATATGCACCAGGTTTGAACTAAATCTGATCAAGGGTTGAGAAATATGCTCCCCTGACAATCTTTTGGGGGGTCATAATCTTATCACGTCATTTTGCTGTTTTCCACAACACAGCAAAAACTTTTCAGAGTTCATTATCCCACTGTTTTCAGACTACAAGTGAAGAAATCCCAAAGAGGCAATGTTGCGTTTCTAGGCACTTTTGTCTTTTAAATTTCTCCCAAGATTCTATAATATACTTAAATGCTTCTGTTCATTTTATCCCTCCGTTACCTCCATTCTTCCAGAGGATAGAGTTAATCCCTCCTGTGAGTCCTGGGTCTGAACTGGGGTCTCCTCTCAGTTGGACGTACCTGGAAAACCTCTAATGGAAGGCGTCCAGTAGGATTTCTAATCAGATGCCCGAACCACCTCAACTATCTCCTTTCAATGCAACTCAATGCTCCTCAAAATTTGCCCTGTTATGTTATGTTATGTTTAACTCTCAAATGAAATCCAGTTTCCTGGAAATATCTGTGGCAGCCCAGATCAGAGAACTGAGTCGAGACTATTGTAAGTGTTCGCAATTTTGTCCTTAGTAGCCTTTTTATACAGATAGAACAAATCACCTCCTCCAAGTAATCAGGCCGTCATTGGGCTGTTATTTGGGCTCAAACTAAACAGTGCTGTGGCTGCTGATGTTCCATAATCTGCATGTCATTAAATGCTCAACGAAAAGTTTGGCACTTGTGCTAAACGATAATTCAATTCTGCACTTATCGCAAATTAAGAGCAAAATGATGATGTCATAATCAGGCACCAGTCAATCATCAGAAGATGGAAATCAGTAATGGAAATATGAGATTTCTGTTTCATCCATGCTTATTTTAAGGAGGTGTGTGGAAACAATAGTAATGGTCTTGCAGAACAATTGTAGTTACTTCAAATAATCACAATCAGGAAGTTGTGTAACATTCATGACAAGCTTAAAAAACAGTGTTCAAAATGATGGAAATTGATGCGATGAGATCACTGTCCATCACATCAACACCACCACATTCTTTCTCTTTGAATGGTTTAATGTAAATTCATTACAGTTTTCCAATCTACAGATCCAGACTACAACACTATAGACACGCAGACCTCCACTGAACTCAGTGAACTGTCTTTCCTATCAAAAAGGAACAACAGTCTCAAGGAGGAGAAAAAAAAAATCCCACTTCTCCGATTGTTTTCAGACGGCTTTGGCCGAGCGTGGTAAAGAGGGTGAGGGAGATAGAATGTCTGCTATAACAGGGACGATACAGATACTTGGTAGGAAGTAAAAAATAAATATACTGCTGCTTAACAGAAGATCGAGCACAAGAGTTCATGTGTTTTATAATGCTCCGATGAAGGGCTTGGCCTGTGCTGAGGCAGCACATGCTGCCGAGCAAAAGCCAATGCCCTGAATATTTATTTTTGCGAGGTGAGGAGTTGGCCACTCTTCAGCTCTGATTTGAGGGGAGTTACTCCATCTTGGTTATACACAAACCAGTTGACCTTATAGTTACTCATGGGGGACAAAGGTGCACAGCCAACTCTCACCGGTTGAATGCTCTTTTTGGGTTTGTGTAGTTCTGATGAGGCTAAGCTACCAGCTGCCTGGCAGGGAATGTAAATAATAATTGACCATGAGCCAATTATTATAAATGACCAACATGAGCCCTGACCTCAAAAGTGGCTTCTGGTACGCAAAGTGTGGGATTAGCTAATCTTAACAGTCGTTAACATTAAATCTCAGCTAGGGAAATCTTTAAAGTTTCAATAATTCAAAAAGACTGACATCTGGCTAGGTAGGTCACTATTGATTATGACAGCCCTCCACTATGAGGGTAGGCAAAGTTTTACATACCTAGGTATAGTAATATGAGTGAGTCGCCTCACGCAGAAACAGAACATGTGGACAGCTTAAGCTGCAGTTAAGTGGGGACAAGGCAAGGATTAATCAAGGAGGGAGCTCTTTGAGGTGGAGAGAAAACAGAAGAAAGAAATCTTCTGAGCGGCTGGTCTCTTCTCTCCTGATGCTAGTTGTTGAAACAACTCCATCAGTCCGTCAGAAAAAAGCCAAAACTATCTTTGGCAGGTACGTCATTTTCATACTGTTGGCACTTCAGGGAGGCCCGTGAGCCTTAGCTGAAAACATTACATAGGCTTTTATCATCTCTTGTTTGAGATTCTGTGTGTCAAATTTATGAGTTACCCCAGAAGAGCTCTTACACTGTCCAAAGCATCGCAAGAATATGTTGAGGTATTGCCATTAGTAGATTTTGTAAGAATGGTTAATCCTACGTGAACATTCTTTAAATAACTGTCTATGCTATCTCTTCATTTTTCAAATCGAAGCGCCCTTTCAAAGTATCCAACCCATCCCATGCAAACTCCACACAGTAAGGCTGGATAGAGGTGGATTTGGACCCTGAACCTACTTGCTATGAGGCAACTTTGCCTCATAGCAAGCATAGCATAGCCCTGTGTCACCCTGTGCCTCATGTGACAATCATAATGCATCACGTGTAAAATGAAAAAGAAGTACATAAGTAGTGCACCGATCAATCAGCTGGTCGATTTATTGGCACAGGCTTATTTTTAAGGCTTATTTTGATATGATCGGAGACCGGCTAAGCAGTTTCAGTATTGAGGATTTTGTGCCGGTAACATACATGTGATGGTACATGTTGCATGCGCACACACCAAGCATAAGCTACCGTGGCTACAAAACATCCCACCAGCTCGGAAATCTTTCGCAATTTGAAACAAATGTAAGGCCAAAATAAGCTGTAGAGGAACAACGCCGAAAAACCTTCAGAACAACGAACTGAAACTGACACTTAATAGTTAATCACCCTCAGGGACAAACCAAAATTCAAGAAGGACTACATTGGCAGAGTGACTTCAGCTAGTGAGATTTTTTTTTTATTTCAATTTGAATGAATGTTATGATGTGAGAAACATCAGAATATATCATTGACGGCGTCTCTCATTAAGCCACACAGCACCTTGTTCGGGAAAGGCTGCTTCATCCATTTTATTTTTGTTGAAGGTCATCTAAAGTCTGGATGACTAAAAGTCAAGGTGTTCCATGCAACCGTTGTTTATGATGTTTATGTACTTTGGGAAAACATTAACACTTCTTTTCTGTTAACTTATGTCTAGCCTTTTGGAGGGGATGGCTGGTGTGACACCATCAACAACCGGGCCTTCTGCCAGTATGACGGAGGAGACTGCTGCCCGTCCACACTCTCCACCAAAAAGGTACAAGGACATTCCCAGTGCTATGACTCCTGCCTGCTAGGGTTTGGAGGGAAAAATAATCTACAATATAATATTGTAGAATGTAAGCAGTGATATTTTATTGGTGCAGATATCAAGATTTGAACTATTTGGTACTAGAAAGATAAAATCACCATGATTTGCACTCCATTAGATGGTGCTTTAGAGTGTTTTCCTGGTCAGATAAGCAAAGAGGATAGCAGTGTGCCACAGGACATTGATCTGTATTCAAAACAAATCTGAGGACCAATTTTTTATTTTATTATAGCTCAGTTGCAACTACTCGAAAAAAAATGTGTTATTTCACAGCTAACACTTTCGCCTCGCTGTTGCATTTGAACCCTCATGTTTGTAGTCTTCTCTTCGTGACTAATCTATCTCATTCATTCTCTCCTTGTTAAAAATCCAAAACAGGCTTATGCATTTGTTTTAAATGATGAAAGTGTACTGTTTACTTCCTCCAATGTTCCCATTGTCTTCTTCATTCTTGGGTATTCCTTTCACACTTCTACCGCCATCTCTGATGCCTCACCAGGGGAGAACTCTTTTGCATATCTATTGGCTTTGAATAACGGTCAATTTTTTCGTTAAATGGTAAAATTTCATTTTATATGAAAAAAATATTGCGATACTTAATCAATGTGGCAATACCATATCACTATTCAAAAAAGATTTCAGCATTTTGCTGTATTAATATTTTTTCCCATTCATAGAACTTGCTTTGATCTGCACCCATGTAGTAGTCCAGTCCTCTATACTTGTTTAGATCCAGTCAAGCTGGACTAGACTCCAACAAAAACCATTTAGTTTGTTGGGAGCAGCAACATCTCTGTCCTGTCAGGTTTTCATGACGTGTTGATCAGTCTGTCTGCTTGACGATCAAGTTTTAACCATTACATTTGACTCAAGCGATGAAAGGACTGCAGGCTTTATCTTACAAACACACAGTGTTCCTATGGGTAAATATTTTTCTTTTTTTTAAAAGCTACTAAAACACACAATGTGTACAAGATGAAATACCCTCAAGTCAATTCACATACACCTAATCTGGACTAAATCGGACCAACAGTCAGGAAGTTATGCCCTACAAACTGTAGTGAGTGAAATACTAACTATTAAAGTAAAACACAATTAACACTAAATAGATCTCATTGAGTCGATTCATATTCATCAAATTTGGATTTCATTGGAACAACGGTTGAGAAATTATGGCCGAAAACTTTTGGAGATAAGGCTCCCCATACTGTCATGAATATACAACCGATATTTCCCAAAATCACTCCAGTACTTCCTCGCTCTAAGGTCGATGTGGCTATAAAATGAAAATTGATCCATGAAATAGCTTTTGAGTTATAACGTCAACAAAAAGGATCTGCGCTGGCAGACGTGGCGAGGACCACTCCATAATATGTCCGACTTTCCGTAGATAGATTTGATCAAAAAATGTTTAAAATCACGACAATATTGTATTGTGACGTACGTTTTCCCAACCCCTCTCCTGTTTACTCATGTGGTTTTGCTTTAACAATCTTTTTTCTTTTTTACACATGATTCAACTTTAATTTCAATAACAGCTTGTAAAGTGTTGTTTGTTTGCTCTGGGCTCACAGCATTGCAATCAAGAAGCAGAAGCACGGTTCAAAGGCAGATTCTTCTTGTTTACAGTTGTACAAATCTGTCGCTTTTGGCACCAGCGCTGCCTCGCTACACGGGAGACTTCTACTATGCAAACAATCACAGACCTTTGCTATTTTCCCCTCCATCCCATTCACGACTGTGCCTATTCAGTCTACCTCCATCTTTAGCTAAAACAACAGAAGAGGCTGCCGCCGTCCAACTTTTCCACTCAAATGATAAATAAGGTTTCCCCCATCTCATGCTGCTCTGCACCTCCCATATTCAGATGGGGTGCCCGGTGTCCCTTAAGCAACGCTCAGTTTAAAGCTACTCTTAAAATACATTTCAAGATAATTCTTAAAAAGAAAATGAGCGTTTTATGCATAGTGCACCCATCTTATAAGCTGAATATGAATATCCTGGATAACTTAGGAACACCTTGTCGCCGGTGATTACCTGCTCATGCTTACTACAAGAGGCAAGTGCATCACATTACAGTAAATGCCATAAATGAGTGCTGTATATATTGTGTGGCTAAAAGGAATGTTATGAATAATAATAATAATAATAATAATAAGCAGCCACTGGTGGAAACCAGGCCACTCATTCCCCTCAGCTGCTTCTACATAAACACATTTTTTTCAGATTTTCCTGTGCTTTCATGAGAACTTCTCTTCATTGTAAATGTTTGGGAAATAGTTCACACCCGCCCACCTCCCCTCACTATACCCTATTTGGCTACTGTACAACCACACATTCATGACACTCATTCAGGGGGCCCTGACTATTAATTCCTATGGCCTACATTTGGCCAAGGCTCGGCTGTCTCCTTCATGTCCGCAGCACGCCATGACTCACCGGCAGCTCCTTCCTAAATGGATAAGGAGTTCACAGAGTCTTAAGCTGCCATCATAATAAATGAGCTGCCAGACTGCCCCTAACTGCTCTTTTACAGGGGAAGGGGGGGGCTGAGGGCATAAGGCGCTTTAGTCGTCCACTGTAAAACAGCAGCTTGGCGGTCAGGGGTCATTCTGAGGAAGTGAACTAATCCGCCATTAGAGTCAGCATCCTGACTGCCATCGCGAGTAACAGAACATTGGAGCAGAGGGGGGTAGCGAAGTGGCGGATGGTGGATTTGTTAACAGAACTCTGGTTCTATGTGGCTCCACTCATGCAGGTGCAGGAAATTACAGGTTTTTTAACAGTGTGACACGCATAATGTTCTCTCTGCTACTGCACTGGCAAAAGTTACAGTAGTTAATGTCAATTCGCTGTAGGTCCAATCATAATCACACGGAAACAACAACGAAGTGATATTATTATTCCACTTCATATTATTACAATGCCAATAAGCAACAACAACAAATATTTGTAAGTATAAAAGCAGATTGTAACAGGGTATGCTGTCTTATTTGTTGTGGGAAATGGACCTGATATTATATTGGCCATCAGGGAGCGCAGATGGATAGCCGCAAGCTTGGGGGAGGTGATTAACTGAGGAGTGATTTTGTGACTGCTACTGCCCCAGCCTGTCAATGACAGAGTTTGTGTGGTCAAAGGCACTCATAGCATCTCCAGCTTTTGATTACCTGAAACCTCTGGGAAACCAGGGACTTCTTGCATGGCAAGAAAAGATTGGTGAAACTGGAAGGACAGCTGACCTAGGAAAAAAAAGACTGTTGTAGCAACCCCAAACTCAGTTCTGAACTCGCCAGAGGGCAACAGAGATGAGCAAAAAACTCCGGACTTCCCAAAATCGGTGGAGGATAGGAGACTCACCAGGACCGAAATAATGGGGAAAGCCAGAGCATGGACAAAGTTTTGCAGGAGTGCAGTAGGGCGCAGGATACACTGGAGCAGGTCAAAGTGTGGACAGGGAGTGATTCATGTGTGCAGCACCGAGGTTCAGTCTGGTGAGAGCGAGAAGACCCTCACGGTGCGAGAGCTCTCCCTGTGCAGACATATACCCAGAAGCACAGGCAGACGTCTAGTGCCGTCTCCGGTAAGCCCACACAAGTCTTCAAAGGAAAGAATTGATTATTTCCAAGTAAAACAGGTCAATGCCCGAAACAGGAGTCACTTAAGAAAAGAAATCAGTGCCTGCAGTGAGGATTAGTAAAGCACGGATACATCTAATTGTAATCAAGTGGATCATCCTGTTTGTCATGGAATATTCCTAATATTGTCTTGCTGGGTCAGGACACTAGCTAGAAGCCTGGCAGTGATTAACATCACTACTGACCAGTCAACTGGTCTGTGAAGGTTGGGTCTCCTCTGATGAACTCTTATATACGTCAAGGCTTCATTCGTTGTTAAATGCTAGATGGACTGTACTTATATAGCTAGCCTGTAAGATCACTCAAAGCACTTTACATTGTGAGTCAGCATTCACCCAGTCACACTAACATTCATACAGTGATAATAGAGGCGGCCATACTTATCAGGAGCAGTAACCATTCACGCCATCACTCACACACCAGTGGAACAGCCATTGGGAGCAACTTGGGGTTCAGTATCTTGCTCAGGGACATTTGGGCATGTGAAATGCAGTGGCCAGGGGTTGAACCACCAACTGCAGATAAGTGGACAACCGCTCTACCAACCGAGCCACCGTCGCCCCCAACCATTGTTATATATTGTTGTCTTAAATGGTTGTAAGATAACATCTCTGATGTAGACAAACCAATAATCGTATTTTGTCTGGATCAGTCCAACTGGGCCAACTGCCTTGTTTTCATGAGGCTCTCAAATTATTTTATTGAAAGCGTAGTTATGACTATAAAAAGGCAGAAAGGTCGATCTGGTGCTGGTGGCCAACAGGGATAAAGCCCCTTAAGAAAAGATTGGGTCTGCCACACCCTCCATGAAAAACTCCACATCACATAGCCCTGATCTGCTGACCAATCGCAGCAGCAAATAGCTTACAGTAAGGTGATATTAGACTTTACATTTGCTTTGATTGAGGCCAAATTCATCACATTAACTTCTCGTTGCATGAATTCCATTTATAAATACACTGCAGTCAACAGCGGAGAGGCAACCAATGCAATCAGCCAGAAGACTTGGCTTTACTTTCTGTGAATGAGACAAAAACAAGGATTTTCTTTTTCCTTCCAAACATTGTTAGCATCCATCAGACGCGAAGCACTGCTTGGCTTTTTCATTGCCTGCATCACCAAATCAAGATGAAGCTGTTAAGGAAACATTCAATGGCCGGGCCAATTCGTCCTAAATATGGCTGCTGGCATTTTCAGTGAAGCTGGGCCTTCTGAAGCTCCCGTTAACTATTACTCTGACATCCATCCCGTCTCCCTCCAAAACTGAGAGCAATCAGCAGTGAAGGCCGACCAGCCACCACCTCCCACTCTCCGTCTCTCCTCGCTTTGCCGTCATTCTTATTTTCTTTCTCTGCCTCCTAGCCTGCTTTCTCCTTCTCCCCTTTTTTTCCCTCCCAATATTCCTCTCAATCCGTCTCTCCAGGAGCGAATGTTTACATTTCTTCCAGCAGACTGCTTCACGGGGCACCAGAGTTTATTTTGCAACCTGTGGTGATGGCTCGCTTCCTAGACAAGAGCTGGCAGCCTCTTGTTGTTGATTCTTAACATGTGTTCATCCGTTCACCTCTGCGGCGGTGCGTTCCTCTCTTCCTCCCCTGAAGACCCTCAAGGTTTCTCGCCGCTTAGAGGCCAAGTTGGACCATTTGACATCACACGCTTTGTCGGCCTCCAGGGGCCCTCTTTGAAACTGGGAGGAAATACGACACGCCTGATCAGACCACACTAAGTGCACAATGCAGAGATGCAGACAAAAGTTGCACAGTCACTTCAAGCAAATACTTTTATTGTCTGTTTTTGACATTTGAAATCATGTTCTTTGCTTCAGTTAAAAAGCTCCAACCCTGTTGAGAAGCCTTTTCAACTTTTACTTTAGATCCTCATGTAATATTGCTTTTAGCCCTGCAGGCTTCTGACAGACCATAGATCCGCTGCAGACTTATCACATTCCATTACGGACCATCTCAAAATGCCCAAAATAGGGAAACTGCTGCAAAGGGACATCTGCACCAGGAGTCACATCTCATTATTTATTTGAATCCAACCACAGATTAAAAGATCTGTAGTGGCTTTGAGAAGCAGAGTGTTTCATGTTGTTCTTGTTTACCGTCAGGTCATTCAGTTTGGGGCGGACTGCAACCAGGATGAATGCACTTGCCGTGATCCGGATGCCGAAGAGAATAAGAGCAAAGCCAATCACGCGCAAGGAGGAGGAGGAGGAGGAGGAGGAATGCAGTAGGATGGAGGAATGAAAGAGGCTGGACGTTTGTTTGACAGAGCCCATCCTCAGATGAAAGATCACAACAAACATATTATACTCCATTTTTATTTGTTATGTGAAGAACCTGATTGAAGGCAGACTTCACATAATAAAAAGACGTTTTTTTACTTTACTGTCAGAAAATCAAGTTGATCTAAATAGTGATTCCTCCTTTGTACAAATTCAGCAAATCATCCAAATATGAGTATTGTTTATTGTTTTTTGAGTTGCAGCTTATCTTCACCACTGGATTTGAGCAATTCCTCATATTTCAAATAGGGGCACAAATCAACTCGTTATAACCAGTTACATCACTGTTTCTGTTGCATTTGTGGATAAGGTGAGATATTCTGGGGGGGTAGGGGGATGGGAAAGAAAAGGCATTAGCCTTAGAGTAAGGGAGTAAATGAGAATTAAAGTAGAATATTTCAAACATACTGGTTGATTTCTTTTTAAAATTCACTTATGTCGATCAAATAAAACCTTTCATCTGCATAGAAAGCTTATCTAATACTATAATGAGCGGCAATCTTCATGGCTGTGCATTTTTCTACAAACACCTCTTTCTGACATGTAGTTTTATAGGAGTGTGAAAGGAAACATATGTGTAAAGACTAACATGTATAGACTAATATATTTGGACGACCTAACATACCTACTAGACCACATACCATTAGCTCCAGCCTAATTAAATCCCCACTTCAGTAAGACGAGCATGTATCAACACCAAACAGCATGTTCACATGGTTTCCTTTCTGTGTTTTCATTTAAGGAACCATTAAATATTCTGCAATGTTAAAACTATAATGTAAGAATGCCTGCAACCATTGTGGATTTTACAGTGAGTAAAGGGTGCACTTAAAATTGTGATGTAGGAGCCGACGAAGAAGTGAATGAAAGAAATAAGATAAACCAAAAAGTGAAATAAAGATGTTTCATAACCTTTCCTCAACACAGACTTCAGACTTCTCCTACTTGCATGTTTTGTATATCAGCCAGAAATTATCTCGATGTTGTATCTATAAAAGTGTAACCATGTTCTTGGCGATATTTTACAGTACTTTATACTCTATACAAAATAAATACCAACTTTATATCGACCCTTAAAAGGTCTGTTTGATTTGTTCATTCACAGGGGGGCGGGGCTTGTGTTTGCTACATATAACATAAAAACAAGGGACTACATACATTGATCAACATTAAAACCACCTACCTAATATTTTGTAGCTCCTCCTTTTGCTGCATAGAAGCTCTGATGCTTGAAGGCATGGACTCTACCAGACCTCTGAAGGTGTGCTGTTGTACCTGTCAGCAAGATGTTAGTAGCAGATCCTTTAAGTCCTGGATGTATGTGGAGGTGGAGCTTTCCACGGATCGGATTTATTTTTCCAGCCTTTCACACAGATGGTGGACCGGATGGAGATCTGGGGAGTTTGGAGGCCACGTCAACACCTTGAACCAGTTGTTGTGTTCCTGAAATGATTCTTGAGCAGTTTTTGCATATTAAATAAGACAGTATGTGTCCATTTAACATCAACATGTACGGCATAATTCAGAGAGGGTCGTGTTCTTTCGTTGCCTTCAGCCAATTCTGATGCAGATGGGCCCATTGCAGGCACTTTCAGATGTGATGGGGGATCAGAATAGGCACTGAGACATGTCTGCGGCTACATAGCCTCATATACCGCATGCTGTAATTTCACTGTGTGTTCTGACACCCTAATAATAATAATACATTTAATTTATAACACACTTTACATTTAGATCAAATCTCAAAGTGCTACAAAGTAAAAGCAGATAAAAGCATCAATGAAAAATATAAAAATAACTATATAAAACTATGACCAGAAAGCAGCAATGTTAATTAAAAGTTATAGGTTCCGATAAAAAGGAAAGTTTTAAGTCTTTTTTTAAAAAGTATCAGTCGTCTGTGGAGCCCTCAGATGGTCAGGGAGGGCATTCCACAGACGATGGGCAGCAGAACAGAAAGCCCGACCGCCCAGGGTGCTGCGCTTAGTCCGGGGAAGGAGGAAGCGGTATGAGTGGGTAGAACGGAGGGATCGTGTTGAGGTCAGTGGGGTGAGTAGTTCTTTTAGGTAGGGGGGTGCGTTACCATGGATACACTGGCGAGTGAGGAGAGAGATCTTATAATCAATCCTGGTGGAGATGGGAAGCCAATGAAGGGAATGAAGAACGGGGGTGATGTGTTTGTGTTTACAAACTCTCATCAGGATCCTTGCAGCACTGTTTTGAACATACTGAAGTCTTTGAAGACTTTTATCAGGGATCCCGATGAGAAGTGAGTTACAGTAATCCAGTCTGGAGGAGACAAACGCGTGGATCAGCTTTTCAGCATCACTCAAGGTGAGTGAAGAACGGAGTTTGGAAATATTTCTGAGATGATGA